>VMDO01004069.1:0-10282 GCA_007922755.1 Pedetes capensis
AAGTCCACATTTATGAACCTCAGGCTAGCATATGAGAGTCACCTTTTTAACCCATCTGTTGTTATAGATCACATGTGCTTTATTTCTTTGAAATGTTAAGTATTATACCTGAAAGTTGTCTGACTCTCTTTGTACTTTAGCCAACATGCATCTTGACCTCCATCCTGCCCTCAAGAGGAGCAGACATATTAACAAATCAGTATTATATTTGCCATGATTTATATTTGTGCAAGGAACATTCAGAGCTTGAGAATTGGTGGCAGTTCTACTCTGCAAGTCATTCAATAATGACTTTATAAAAGAGATGATAATAGAAGATGAATCTAGAAAGACAGAGGAATGATCCTGATAGAGGAAAAAACATTGATAAAGATACAGAGGCATAGCAGTTGAGGACAAAAATACATTATCCTATGTACCTATAAGGGAATCCTACACAGCACTGAAAATGAATGAATGTACTACACGTTACACCTAGCCTGGATGAGTCTAACAACTGTTTGTTTGTTTATTATGAGACAGGGCCTTGCTATCCATCCTTGGCTGGGATGGAACTTGCTTTGTAACTCAGGCTAGCCTCAGCTTCTCAAGTGTTGGGATTACAGGCATGCACTACCTAGCTAGCAATCATATTGAAAGAAGCAAAGTACAAAATAATATGTAAAATAGAATTCCATTTATAACAGGCCAAGTTAAGCTACACAGTTTAAGGGTACATCTCTTAAGTGGTAAAATCATAAAGAACAGCAAAGCATAACTGCAGAGGTAACCTTATATGGGAAAGGAGAAGGTTTTGACCTGAGCAGGGAAGCAAAAACATTTAGGATACTGGAAAGTTTTGTTTCTTTATCAGGTTTGTAGTTCCATTTTGTGTTTCTTTCATAATTATTTATTAAGATGTACATTCATACTATAACCTTTTTGTATACATACATAGTAGTCTATTTTCTATTGATATAACACCCAAGGCTGAGTACTTTATTAAACTGATAAGAAAAGATGTTACACTCGATCTTATCCAAAGGCCAAGAAATGATGATACTGAGTACTTTATAAAGCTAAGAGATTTATTTGGCTTGGAGTTTTAAGGGCTGGAAATATGAGATTGGATGGCCCCATCTGTTTGGCCTCTGGTAAGAGCCTCATGCTATTTGACCCCTGGTGAGAGCCTCATGCTAGATGGCATCCCAATGGCAGGAGCATGAATGGAGCAGGTCACAGGATGAGAAAAGAAACAAGGGAGATTTAGGGGTTAGGCTCATCATTTTTATAACAACCTGTTCTAATAACTCTCTTCACCTCCCAATAACTCCATCTCTTCCAGGAGTGATGCCTCCAATAACCTGATTATCTCTCACTATTCCCTATCTTTTAAAGATTCATCTACCTCCCAACATTGCCACACTGAGGACCAAGCTTCCAGCACACAAACCCTTGGGGGAGGAACTCAAACCGTATCCAAACCTCACTGTATGTGTGCTATATAAGGTACATTTTTCTTTGAAGAAGATAAAGCTTGAATTAAAGCAGTAGAAAATGGAAGGATGGGTATTATCTTAATCCATTTAGGCTGCCATAACAAAATACTGTAACCTGGAAATTTCTTTCCTCTGGCTTTGGAGGCAGAGAAGTCTTAGATCATCAGTCCTTATGACCTGATGACCTCCCAAAGGCCTTGGGATTAGAATTTTACCTTGGAGATTGGAATTTCAGCATGTCAGTACGGACATAAACATTCAGTTTGTTGCATATATGAAGGGTTTCAGCAGTAGAGCCACATGGCCAATGCTTGGTTGGGGACAGAATACAGGGTTCTACTGTGGAACCTAAGATTTTTAATTTTTTGCCTAGAAAGATGGCATTTGCTGAGATAGGGAATGTAATATTCACAGTGAACCACTCCTTTTCTGATGTAGCTTTTTCTTATTCTACACAAAGGTTATTTTTATACCTACTTCTCCAGATGGGAGAAGGACCCGTCAACCCACTCCCAAAAAACAATCAGCCATTGAAAACCCTATGAATAGCAGAGAAGCACTACAATAGTGTTTCACCTGTTGTATGTAGTAGGGTGGATCGAGTCGGGTACTGACTCATCAGCACCTAACAACAACAACTTCTCCAAATAGGCACACATCACTTACCACATCTGTTTCAATCCTGTCAAGAAAACTGCTCAGTTGCCATCTTCATAGCCTCCTTAAGTCCAGTGATCATCCCACAGTGTTTATACTCTTATACATTTTTACCTATCCAGTTTCATTCCCTGCTTCTTCACTACAATCAGCCATTCCTTTCTTACCAGTTTACCATGTACAGTTCTCACAGCTCTCTTTCTTCTCTACTTCCCTGTCCATACCTGCCTGCCGTCCTGATGTAGGCAGAACTATGTCTTTACAGACTTCTCCTCAGATCCAACTCAGTTTTTGTAAACAAACTTAAAATCACCCCCAGGAACCAATTCCTGACTAAATTAAAAGGAGGTCATTTTAGGCACTCTTGAAATACTACCTGAAAATACCTATGTGTCTACATGAAAACCACCCTATTCATCTATTTTGTAATAGATTTTGTCCTACCAAATATGAATTTATTTTTTAATGACTTTTTATTAATTCATGCCTGAAAATCTAAAGTTGCATCTTGCAATTGAAATGTATATGTTTAAGCAGCCTCTACATCATGGGAACCTGCAGCCGTAGCCCTGTGGTATCAGATCCCATCAGATCTCTGAAGATAAGCAGGGTGGGGCCTGGTTAGTACTTGGATGGGAGACCACCTGGGAACACCAGGTGCTGCAGGCTCGGGAGAAGGACCCAGCAACCCACTCCCAAAAATCAATCCGCCATTGAAAACCCTATGAACAGCAGAGAAGCACTGACAATAGTGTTTCCCCTGTTGTATATAGGGTTGCTATGAGTCGGATGGCTGGGATTTAGCTCAGTTGCTAGAGCACTGCTCTACAGTCTCTGAGGTCCCGAGTTCGATTCCCAGCACCGCAAAAATGGGAGAAGGATGTGGCGATCCACAACTAAGGCAATCCCGAAACAATCAGCCATTGAAAACCCTATGGGGGTTGCTATGAGTCGGATACCGACTTGACGGCACCTAACAACATGAGTCGGATACCGACTCAATAGCACCTAACAACAACAACAACATGGGAACTTGTGTTTTGTTTTGGTATGTTTTCTCTACATTTGAAATAACATGAATAAATCCTATTATCTACTGAGATAATAGGATAGGGCTGGGATTTAACTCAGTTGGTGGAACACTGCTCTGCAGTCTCTGAGGTCCCTGGTTCTATTCCCAGCACCGCAATCATGGGAGAAGGATGTGGCAATCCACTCTGAAGGCAATCCCAAAGCAATCCTGAAACAATCAGCCATTGAAAACCCTATGAGGATCGTTATGAGTCAGATATGACTTGATGACACCTAACAACAACAATAACTTAGAAAAATGACAGGGAGGTCTACTCTAACAAAGGAAGCATATGCTTTATGTAATTTTTGTAGTACAATTGCTGTAGTTGCATGATCCATGCACATCCTATTCCTAGTCTGTTTTACAACAAATGGCCCAGTGGGAACATGGTTATGTAAAAATGTACTGAGGACCCACTGTGAGCTAACTAGCCTGTCCTTTTTTGTGACTAAAGATACCTATGGTTAGACTCATCCCAAACTCTCTGAAGGGTCAGCAGATTTATTCTGTAAAGTGCTGGATGGTAAATATTTTTGACTTTGTGAGACATGAAGTCTCTCTTACACCTACAAACAGTTCCCAACTTTGATGGTTTGACTTACTACCATTATTTGACTTTATGATGGTGCAAAAGTGATACACATTCAGTAGAAATTGTGATTCTGAATTTTGGTCCTCTTCTAGGCTAGTCATATGCACTTCAATCTACTTCAATGATGCTAGTCAGCAGCAGTGAGCCTCAGCTCCCACATGGCCATGCAATGATGAAGGTGAACAATTAATACTCTATAGTGTGCTGTGTTACTAAGCTCTGATGGTGGTGGTGGTGGTTGGGTGCCACCGAGTCATGCCCAACTCATAGTGACCCTCATAGTGTTTTCAATGGCTGATTGTTTCGCAATTGCCTTAGGAGCAGATTGCCATATCCTTCTCCTATTTTTGTGGTGCTGGGAATCGAACTTGGGACCTCAGAGACTGCAGAGCAGCACTCTACCAACTGAGCTAAATCCCACCCCCCTGATGGTGGTAGATCAGATATATTAAGTGCATTTCCTACTTACAGTATTTTCAACTTACAATAACTTTATCTAAAACTCTGTAATCGCATCATAAGTCAAGGAACATTTTTACTCAGCTCCCATATGGCCATGCAGTGATAAGGGTGTACAACCAATACTCTGTAGTACACTGTGTTGCTAAGCTCTGCTGGTAGTAGATAAGGTATAATTAAATGCCTTTTCCACTTATGGTATTTTCATCTTGTTGTTGTTGTTGTTGTGGGGTACTGTTGAGTTGGTGACCGACTCATAGCGACTCTACATACAACAAGCCAAACACTATTGTCAGTGCTTCTCTGCTATTCACCGGGTTTTCAATGGAAAATTGTTTTTTGGGAGTGGGTTGCCGGGTCTGTCTCCCAAGCCTACAGCACCTGGTGTTCCCTGGCTGTCTCCCATCCAAGTACTATCAAGGCCCAAACCTGCTTAGCTTCAGAGATCTGATGGGATCGGATGCCACAGGGCTACAGAGTTTATCCAGTTGTAATCCCACCATAAGTCAAGGAACATCTTTACTCAATCTGCTTTTATAACAGTTAAATAGCTACAGCCAATCCATAAATGAACCCATGTATCTGTGTTCCATTACATTTTTGTTCACAAAAATAGGTGGCAGGCCATGGTATGTTAACCATTGGTATAATGTCAAGAATGCTGGATTTTGTATTGGAGCTTCTACATGGGGCTTGAAATAAGTAATCATCATAATTTGATTAGATTATTTACTGTATAAATATAATCTTTTCTCCTAATAAGTATTATTATTAGCAGCAAAGGGAATTTTTCTAGAGGAGTCGAGGATTAGGATTCACTTCTAATTCCCCACAACTATACCAGTGTATTTAGGGGTATTTAGGGGTAGAATTACAAAAAGCCCTGAGAAAGCCAGCCACTGGAAGTTAAACTGCAGCTGGAAATGTCCACATGAATGTGATTGTAATTTGAACCCCTAGTTATTTATCACCCTTTAAAGGGAGAAATAAGAAATGACACCTTTTACCAGGGTACACAGATTCAGGAAGAACACATAGAAGAGTAGAAGGGCGATAGGCTCTCTGATCATTTTTTAACATCAACCCTCAAGTCAGTTAAGGTAATAGGTATTATGGCTAGTCTCTCTTCCATTGAAATGTTCCCATGTGAAGATTTTAAAATTGCCAAGGATTTGGTATGTGCAAGTTTTGGTACTAAAACTTTCCCAGTTTCTGCATTTTTAGCACTCATGAAGCTAACGTACAAATATGTGCCATAAGGAACAACTATGAAAGATAACTATATCTTATATAAAACAGTATGTTCTATATAACACAAGCCTTATATTTGGTCTGTTTACTGTCCCCAAAAGCATATATGACATTATCTTGACCCTTTATTTTTCTACAACTCTTTTTTTCTTACCCCAAACATCTTTTATACTTTCCTTCAACTGTCAGATCTTATCCATAAATACATCTCACCTCTTCTGTGGAATCTGAAGTGTTCTCATTCTCTGTATTCTAATACTGCTGACTGTCTCGACCATCATTTAAACATGACAGTTTATTCATTTTATTATATCTTATCTTTTCACTCTTAATTTCTCAGTGAGATTATAAATTTTCTGTAACCTGGGACTATTTCTAATTCTATTCTGCATTCATCTCAGAGCCTCGCATATGGTAGGCTGTTCAATACATGTTTACTGAGTAAAAATAAGTTTAAGCAAAAGTTAAGATGCTTTTGGTTTAGGAGAGCCTTTGTGAAGCCAAGAATATCAGAATCCAAAACCTTGTTTGGTAGCTTCCACATTTTAATGGAGGTCTCATCAGTTTTAATCTTCTGGCTTGAAAATAGTTCTTATCCAGTAGTGTTCTGGTAAAGATTTAACAACCACTTTTCTGGAAAAGAAGTGACATGGGAAGAGGATTAATAAATCAAGCCCAGACTTGTAGTGTTTTCAAATTTCCATGGTGTAAATACTCCTACATGACCAATTTTAAGCTACAAGCTTGGTGCTGTATGCAGTCTTAGGAAGAAATGCACAGTAGCACAGCATTATACAGAATTTCTATCATGCGGGTACAATAGACATAAATAACCTCAAGAACATAGCGAGTAGGGAAATGTCAGATAACTGGGAAGTGGTTAAGTTTTGAGTTCTTATTAACATTGTTTTAAATAAAACTTATATAATTGTATATTTATAAAATATAGTTTTTAATGATGACAGTGTTTGCTAACTGGTTCACAGAACTCTAAAAATTTAACATTCCACTCTTATGGGTCAGTAGGAACCACCCCTGGAACACCATTGCTCTTTTCAAAGTTTATCATAATGGATTATTTGTCTGCCTCCTTCCCTTAAATAATGAGTTCCCTGAAAGCAGGGAGAGTATCTTTATGTGCTCACTATTGCATCTCTAATGCAGAACACATAATAGATACTCAAGTATTTATTGACTGAATGAGTCAATCCAATCTTTTATATTCTTACCAAATTAATACAACCTAAAATAAAGCAAGATTATTTCTTTTTCTAAAAATCACATTTTCTTCCTTTTGGTCAGCTTTAACAATGTTCTATGAATGTTCATCTCAAAGCACTTTAACACATGAAATATTAATGTTTTAATATCTTGCAGCTAAGAATATGTGAGTTACTCATGGACATAGTGTTCAAAGAAATAATCTTAATGTACATATGTTTAGGAGCTATTTTTTGGCAGCGTATCAATTTCTTTTGAGCTATTTGTATTCTTTTAAACCAACAAAACACTGCCAGTTCCTATGGTATAAAGATTATTTACCTTTAGGAAATTCCATAAAATCTAAAATTCTTTTCGGGTTACTGCATATCTTCCGTGTATTCAGTCTGAAGCCTTGGCACTGACCACAATGTAGAAATAGAAATTTTAGCTGCATTTTTTTTCCACCAAGGGCATTGTAAGGAAAAAAGATATTCTTCCCACAGTGTAGACTAAAAACATTTCCTAAAATATTTCATGAATTCTAGCTCTAGAGGATCTTAATAGGCACTGTGTGAGAACTGGTTCCAAGACCTAAATAGGTTTGGGGAAAAATATTAGTTTACCACTAAATAGGTTTCTTTACAGTTGCACATCACAGAAAGAGAGTGCATACTATTTCCGAAATGAATTTTTTTCCACAGGAGTGTCACAGACCTAATATTCTAAGGAGTCTTCAAGGAAGTATTGTATTTGTGTATTGACAGACTTACAGAATTATGTAGTGCTTAGAATTGAGAGCACTCAAGTTTATCTAGGTTACTTTCCCTGTCCACATACACCCATGTCAGAATCCATGTTACATCACTCCCAACAGATGACCATCCAGCCTCAGCTGAATACAAACCTTAGCAGGAAACTTGTTGTTGTTGTTGTTAGGTGCCGTCGAGTCGGTATCCGACTCATAGCGACCCTCATAGGGTTTTCAATGGCTAACTATTTCGGGATTGCCTTGAGAGTGGATTGCCAGGCCCTTCTCCCGTTTTTGCGGTGCTGGGAATTGAACTCGGGTCCTCAGAGACTGCAGCGCAGCGCTCTACCCACTGAGCTAAATCCCAGCCCTATAGCAGAAAACTTATCACTCCAAAAGGCAACTTCATTCTATTGCTGGTCTCCTTTCTTTTTTAAACAAAGTTCTTCCTTATAATTGAACCAAAATATGTTTCTCTGCAAATCACCCCTTCCTTCTAGTTTCACCATCTAGAATATGAGCAAAACAAGTTTGCTTTCATTTCTGCACAATGACTATCATGTTTCCTGTTACCCTTCTCTTCTTTGAATTGAGTATTCCTAGCTAATTCAATTCTTCATCCAATGAGGAAGTTTCTTGAATTCTTCCCATCATGGTTATTGTCCCCTGGATAATGTCCAGTGTCTCGCTTAAAAAGAGATACTAGAATTAGACACAGGTTTCTATGATCTGCCAAGTGTTTAATGTTTTATTCAACAAATATTTCTGGAACCACGGTTCTATTTTGGGCACTATTGTGGATGCAGGGAATATAGGAGGCAGAAGGTGAGACTTGGTGGGAAAATATAATTTTTTCCTAAATCACATAACGAGAGAGAGATTAACAAGAAAAAATGCAAGTTTATTTACAGAGGCCATGCACATCACATAGCCAAAGCCACAGCTGAAAGTACATCAAAGCAGTGACTTAGAACTCTGCCTGATATATAGCATCTTCAAAAAAAAACGTCAATAAGTTTCAGAGAAAGGACAAGACAAGGGAAAGCAATTTAGGATTCCAGAGGTGGGAAACTTCAGGGAAGTAAATATATGGGAAGAAACTAATGAAGTAAGGGTTGTTCACTCTTTCCTCTGATGCTGCCTTTGAGCAAGTAAGAGTTATCTTCTCATCTTGGTTCAGAGAAGATATCTTTCTCAAAAGAATTTTTATGGCTTGCTACAGGTAGGAAAGGGCAGTTTATATAGTGCTTTCAGCAACTGCTGTTTCTCAAGTGCCCTCAGTTCAAAATAATAACTATGCCAAATCGGCATGTTCTAGTTTCCTTCATACACAAAGTCATGGATTTCATGGAGCTCACATTTCAGCAGTAGAAAAGCCCCATAAGCAAGGCCACATATAAATAAGCACGATGTCACATAGTCCGTCAGAAATGTTACAAAAAAAATAAGACAGGATAATGTAATAGATGGGAGGAGGGTCCGGCAACCCACTCCCAAAAAACAATCAGCCATTGAAAACCCTATGAATTGCAGAGAAGCACTATCAATTGTGTTTCGCCTGTCATACGTAGGGTCACTATGAGTCGGACATAGACTTGATGGCACCTAACAACAACAAGCCACGTTACAGTGGCTCAGATAAAGTAGAAATTTTAAGCATAGTGGGCAACCTTAGAAAATTTTTTAAACAACAGAGTGTCACAAACTTTCAAAAGGTAATTCCAGTTGATTTGGTCTTCCCATAAGCCATCATGCTACATTATACTGCTGTGAATATGGCCCAAGATTTTTTAGTTGTTACCTTTTTTTTTTTTTTTTGTAAGAATGGTCAAATTTCTAATTTATACCAATAATTTCCAGCTATTTAAAATCTAAAGAACAGGTTGGGTTTTAGCTCAGTTGGTAGAGTGCTGCTTTGTGCTTTCTGAGGCCCTGGTTTCAATCCCCAGCACCACAAAAATGGGAGCATACTCCGCATACAATCCCAAAACAATCTGCCATTGGAAACCCTATGAATAGCACAGAAGCACTGGTATGGTATTGGGTATGGCACAGTGTCCAGGAATGTTTCATTCTGTTGTACATGGAGTCCCTATGAGTTGGACTTGACTCAACAATACCTAACAACAATAACAAAATCTCTAGATCTTTGTTGTTGTTCTTCTTACAATAATGGTGGCAGCAATTTGGAATCCAGGTAAAAAATATGTGTTGCTCTTAAATTTCATAATTCTGGTTTCATGCTTATCAAGATAATGCTGAATCCTGACTTTAGCATTAGCGGTAGTTGAGCCTTCTCAGCTTTCTGATTTAATTAAGATTAACAAATAGATATTATATGCTATTCAAATAAAATTTCTTTATAGGTCATTCCCAAGGACTTTAGTCTGTTAGGAATATTCCTTTAGGTTAAAAATAATTGATTGAGCAGTCTTTTCTCAACGTATCTTTTCAACCACCTGCTAATACTTGACACCATAAATTGTCATCCATTCTGTACTTTTTACTTCAAGATAATTCAATATATACAGAACTTAGTGTACTAATCCTGTAAGAAAAGTAACATAGCACCCATGTGAATGCATGTTGACTCTTCCATAAATGTCCCGTCTAAAGTCTCATAAATGAAGAAATTATTGAAATTTAATAATTAGTTTCAAAATGTATACTTTCCCCTTTGTAAAGCCATGTGCATCATTTTCTGGATTCTAGTCTTTGGGATGGAGATTAAGGTACAAGCAAAGTCTTACAGAATTAGAAAGAAAGCATTCTTCCTAAGAGAAAGGAATTTATCAGTATCTGCAGCCTCTTAAGGTCTA
>VMDO01004069.1:10382-123017 GCA_007922755.1 Pedetes capensis
GGGTCGGGCCTGGTTAGTACCTGGATGGGAGACCGCCTGGGAACACCAGAAGCTGTAGGCTTGGGAGAAGGACCTGGCAACCCCCTCCCAAAAATCAATCTGCCATTGAAAACCCTATGAACAGCAGAGAAGCACTGACAATAGTGTTTCCCCTGTTGTACACAGGGTCGCTATGAGTCGGATACCGACTCGACGGCACATAACAACAACAAAGCAGCCTCTTAAAGTCCATGCCTATACGATTTCACTCATAGCAAGTTTATTGGGCACTCTACCAATGACATAGGGACAAAAAAAGTTGCACAAAGTACAAACCAAAAATAATAAACAAATAGACAGTTAAGTCTTTGAAGGCCTGGAAGAATCTGAGATGAATTAAGTTACTGTAAGCTACAGTTAGTCAATTACTTGTCTTTTTGCTCAAAATGTTCAGAATCTAGTAAATAATTGTAACCTACAGTAGAAAGTACCAGTTACATTGCAATTTGACCATAATTTAGGCAATCAAGGTAGTCTCAGGCTTCTTTGGAGCAATGTCATTCTTTAGCTTGACACTGCAGGTAACTATGTGCTTATTCACCAGCTGGAACACCTCCTTTATGCAGCTTGCTGGCTTCTGTTGCCATCTATTTCCATCCTCTTGAGAGTCTCATTGTCAAAATTTCATCCATTGTTTTGCCCATTTGCCACTTCTATTTTATGAGGAAAGGAAATGATCTTTCTTTACTCTAATATCTAAGTTGCTTAGCATCAGACTTAGGCCCATATGTTGTTGTTGTTGTCAGGTGCTGTCAAGTCTGTATCTGATGCATAGCCACCCTCATAGGGTTTTCAATGGCTGACTGTTTCAGGATTGCCTTGGGAGTGGATTGCCAGGTCCTTCTCCCAATTTTGTGGTGCTGGGAGTTGAACTCGGGACCTCAGAGACTGCAGCGCAGTGCTCTACCAACTGAGCTAAATCCCAGCCCAGGCCCATATGAAGATCCCCAAACCTTTCCCAAGTGTTGCCAATCCCCAGACTAGCATTCGTATTAGTCTCTAGGAGAACACGATCCTGTTGTAGAAACATTTCTCACCTCTTCTTGTCAGGTTAAACCTGAGAAGCACCTGCTAGTTCATGTTAGCTGAGTGGCAGGTTTCTAGGTGCATTTTTCTGCTGGCATGTCTGGAGGCAAAAAGGTATTCATAAAGAAGATCCTGGTAGTTCACAGGCCCCATCGCTTCAAATATGTTGACTGTGTTTCCATTTGCCTTCTGAAAGTAGACTGATTTTTGTTCAGGGAGATGTAATACACAGAGGAAATACCCTTAACCAGGTGCCAGGAGGTAGCTGCTGCATCAGAGACTCATAGAGAAGTGTGTCAAATGGTCCAGCCCATTTGGCTGCAGGGGGAGTTCTCGTAATGACACATCAGCAGTGTCATTTTACATTTGCCTCTCCACGAGCAATCCAGTTTTGTGTTTCTCAGGGTGAGGCTAAGATAGAACTGTGAATGCAGATTCCATGGACCAACAGCAGGCAGGCCCATCAAAGACTGAGGATGGTGTCCCCTGAACATGTGTACATGCTTTCCAATTGATGTCCCAGTTCCTAAGTATTTGTCTTCAGCATTCTCCTCCACTGTGTTCAACTGTTAAAGAGCAGACAGACACACACACACGTACACACACACATACAATATTTTAATACTATATTTCGCATGCTGTGAAGCTAAAAGGGGTGCAAGAGGAAAGAAGTTTACATCAGATCTGACAGCCTTACTGATCATTGCTGATAAAACCTGGCAAAAGGAAAGGTAATCGGAGCCTCGGGAATTCAATTCACTCCTTTAATCCACTCAGCAGATATTTTATTTTAAAAACACAAGTGCAGGCATCAGCAAAATTGAGAAACTGTATGGGACCCTGAGGCACATTAAACTTTTGAGCTGTCTTAACTCCTTCCCCAACCCTACCTTCCTATGGTCCCCTCTCAGCCATCTCTTCTGCTTAGGTATACCCTCCTCACTATCCCTTTCCTTTACTCCCTAGAAACCAATTAACAAATAAATAAATAAATAAATAAATAAATAAATAAAAACCTGCCTGTTGGCATTAAGAAGGAAGATGACCTCTAGCTGACTATGTTATTGCACATGGCTCTCCTATTCCCAAGGCATTACCAGACAGCTCCTTTTACCAGAAAAGAGAAATGGACAGTTGTTTCTCATGTATAGAATATCCTAGGTATTTAGTAAAAAAGAACCTCTTCTAATAGTGCTCTGTCAACCCTCCAAAACCAAAAACCTTCCTGGAATAATCTAACAACCTAAACCAGAAAAACAACTTAGTTCCACCTGTAAATTTCAGCTATTCTACATTACAAGATATATAGTCATGCCCATGTGTCTTCTGTTTATTGGTTGGGCAGGATTGATTCTTTCTTTGGTTCTCATCATACCAGCACAACTTCATGTGGAGGTATGTGACTTTCATTCCAGGATCCTGGGGTCCATATTTTAGCCTGTCATCTCCAAAGTCATTTTCTTATCCTAAGTATGTAAGTCATGGTATAATAGTACTGTTAACATAATACAGAATGATAAATAATTCTGAAAAACATAGCATGTGCTCTTTTGGGGAAGAAGGTAGAAGCTGCTACTGAAAGGAAAATAGAGGTTAAGTCACCTTCCTATATCCATCTGCCATTTGGAGTAGTTAGCCCTGAATTCTTCTTCACACTCAAGAAAGTTAGTGCACACTTACTGCATAGAGTGGTAATTATCAGTAATTATTTCTCTCATTTAGATTATAATGTGGAAGAGCATTGATTTTGCTTTGGCACATTAGTACCTTGGGACTAAACAGACATAATTTTATTTGCCAAGTGGCTCTGAGGAAAACCCAGCGCCTTTTGGGATCGTACACCTATTGGAAACTCCTTGAGGGTGGAGACCTGGCTTTGTGCATGTCATCAGAAGATGTTGACTCTTAAGTTGAGTGGTATGTCTGCTCAGTTCACAAACATCACAGAGTTTTCCCATAGGTTTGCCCCATGGCAGTTAATCTGAACCCATAATATTAAGTTGTTTTTAAGTTAGTCAAAATAATGCCAGTCTTGTTAGGTATCATCGAGTTGATATCCAATTCATAGCAACCCTATTTACAACAGGCAAAACACTATTGTTAGTGCTTCTCTGCCATTCATAGGGTTTTCAGTGGCTGATTGGTTTTTGGGAGCAGGTTGCCAGGTCCTTCTCCCAAGCCTACAGCACCTGGTATTCCTAAGTGGTCTCCCATCCAAATACTAACCAGGTCCAACCCTGCTTAGCTTCTGAGATCTGATGGGTTCAGATGCCACAGTGGTATGGCTGCAGACAATGCCAGTCTTAGGCACCTCTTATGCTTTATCTGTTTTGAACAACAAATGGCATCTTACTGTAGCTTGCTGTGCAATCCCAGTATGCATTTCAACTTCCCATCCCTTATTTTGAAAGCCTTCCACTCCAGCAGATCCCTTTGTTGCCATCTCTGATACCCCCGTGGGTACTCAATTTTTTCCCCTCCAAATGATGCAAAACCCCACAGAGGGGCACTAATTTGATTTTCAAAAACCCAATTCCACTTTCCTCATTGTTCCTTTTTCCACTGAGTTAAATCTAAAACCATTGCTTGTGTGATCTTCGCTTTTCCAAACAGCCATTAGAGGCAAATGGTACCACAGCTCCTGCTACACTTCAAGCACATGCCCCAGTGGTAGCAAGACAGAGCATCAATCTTCCACACAAACTGGCTCCCTGATAAGCTTTTGTTTCATGTGTGGCTATGTTGTCGGGCGCTTTGCTCCCTCTTTTTCTACGGTCTCTCCCAGAGAGTGTTTCTGAATATGACAACCATCTAAAGACAAATTATCTCCTCACAAAGTTAATTTCTGTTTCTCAGCAGGGAGCCACTGGTTCCTACTGGGTTTGAAAGTGCTGCTGTTTGGTTAATGGATGAGCTTCTCTTGGATCCTGGTATCCACACTGAAACTGCTGCAGCTCCTGGCTTTCCATTTGCTTTAATTTCCTACTTGCAGCTGGCGTTAAGAGACCTAAATGGGTTTATTCATGGGATAGTGACTTACAGTCATTAGCCTTGGGAGGAAATGATATTGAGGACAAGGACTAAAGAGCTGCTTCCATACCATCCTTGATCAGTCAGGGCAGTTTGGTTGGTTGGTTGTTTTTTTTAAGAGAGTGAATTCATAAAATCCTTCTAGAGATAGAACAAATGACCTAACATTAAGACATTCATCTCCAATTTATAAGAGCTAGAAAAAAATGGCATGTTTTTGTGTGTCTTCAATGCTGGATGAAAATTGCTCTAGCACTTTTAAGCATAATGGTCAGTGTTGCTAATGTGTTGTATCCTGAAACTTTAAAAATGTACGAAATTTTATAGCAAAGAGTTAGGTTTGTCTTTTACAAAGCAGAGCAAGAATGCAAACTAGGAAACTCCTTAGAAACATCTGGAATGTTTCTATCAGATTATAAAATTGCCACTTTTGTTGGTCAAACAAAGTCAAACCTTGGCAGTTTCATGTATGTTCAACTTACACAGTGCTGGCTTTTTGTATAGAATTCTGAAGGCCAACAGAGTACTATAGATATGTTTTCTCCTCTTAAAACATCCAGAACCTATAGGCCAATGTCCTTTTATCTTTGAGAGAAGCCCAGCCCTAAGCTGTGAACTGTGAGTCAGAAACATACTTCCGAGTTGCTGTGCAAAGGGAACATCTGGTTGCACAGACTGCCTAATGTTGAACAGCTCACTTCCCCTTTCTAAGCCTCATTTTCCACAGAGTTTCTACATATTACACCGTCACGCCAACAGAACACGAAAGATCACCAAACTAAAAAACTTGAGGAGGCAAATAAAAGAGCCAGCAATTCCTCAATCCTAAAAAGTGCCATTCATAATGAAAAACTTTCATTCTGGTGATTGCAGAGATGTGTGAAAAGGAAGAAGGAATCAGGCAAGCCAAATGAAAAGGAAATCTTTTCTCTTTTACATCTGCTACGTGTTTTTGAGCAGATATCTTAATGTATAGTTTTGCTTTCATACTAAAGAAAATAATATTTCAGAGAGGCAAATAATGCCTCTCTGAGTAGGCACTGAGTCATAGAAGAGATTCCCCAAAGGTTTGCAGAATGAGGACATGACAGAAATAGTAGTTCTCACATTTAGGGGCGCAAGAATTGCCTGTGGACCTTGTTCAAAGATGGAAATTCTTGGGCCCTGCCCTACAGATTCTGATTCTCTGGATATGGAGTGGGGTCAGAATCAGTAGGTGATTTTATGAAGGTGGTGAGAAACACTGGTTTAGATGCAGATACCTACCATGTCAAGGTAAAAAAAAGGGTAAAGAAGGCAAAGTTGGAAATGTCAGAGGGATTCTTTCACAGTTCTGTTTGTGAACTGTCACAGTTCAGTCAAGTCCATTTTCTTCTGGTGATTACAAGTCATGAAATAAGGTACCTGTTTGGCAGTTGGTTATGTACCCAGCTTTAGAAACATTCCAGTAAACCTATTGGCATACACCAACACTGGCATACACCAACACACAAACTAGACCTTTAGTTTTCTTTATCTTTTTTTAAAACTTAGTTCATTAAAAAGAGCTTTATTCCCAGGTTATTTTATTGCTCCAACTGATTGATTAATTGATTCACAGAAGTACTAATTACAGCAGAAAGATGACCTTTAGTTAAACTAACTCATGGCTTCCAGCTGTTGAACGCATGCATGGCTGTTTCTAAGATTTTCGGAGATATGTACAAGAGGTGAAGTTGCTCTTTAAGGTAATGATAGGTAGATTCATGAGTACATATATAAGTGTGTGTGTGTGTGTGTGTGTGTGTGTGTGTGTGTGTGTGTGGTGCTGTGGATTGAGCCACGGCCTCACACATGCTGGGCAAACTCTGTCATTAAGCTACACTCCTAACTCCATAGGTATCTCTTTTTTAAAAAAATGAGGTGGGCATTATGAAAAGAAAACATTTTTGTATATTTTTCCAGTATGTTAACATTTGTTGATGTGACAAATTTATGTTAATGATGAAAAATTATAATAGGGCAAAAATATAATGGCTCAAAGATAAAAAGATCATGTGCATGGTAGTGTCAGGTAGTGTTTCCTTCTGTTGTACATAGGGTTGCTATGGTCGGACCCTACTTGATGGACTCTAACAACAACAGAATAGTTACCAGGCCAAGGTTCCCTGAATAATTGCAAGGACCCATAAGTCTGAATAATTTGTCAACACAGATAGCTGTTTTGTCCTTTGTATATTTATTTCATTTAAACATTTACCAAGAAAATAAAAGTTGTGTTAGAGGACGCCATCTACTTTGAAATAGCTTTCTTGTTTGGAAAAACTCCTAACTTTGCAGCTCTGCATTAGTTGCAACATTCCTCAGTTCCCCTGGAATCTATGGAGCAAGCACAGTTATATGACTAAACAGATTTCATAAAAGGTAGTAGATGGCCCTTGAATTACCATATTTCTTTTCTACTTGTATCTGTTTCAAGTGATATAATAATAAAAAGTATATCTTTTCATGTTGATTCTGGAATGTGTTCTTTCCATGCCTAGGACTCATCACTGGCATCAATTAAAGCTTTGATGATTGCTGGCCATGTCATCTCTAAGGGCTACTTCACATAAACAACTATGGTGAAATTGTACAGAGCATTGTGAGCCGCTGTGGTTATTTGTCCACAGGGTCTGAAACTTAATTGGACTAGGCTCACTGATTTATAGTATAGAAATTAATGATATCTTGCCTTTGTGGATATCATGTACATAACCACATTGTGAGAGCATCTATTTCTTCCATTTTATATAAATGGAAGCTGTATGACTTAGTTATAGCACACTTAGTGAGTGATAGATCAGGATCTAGTATCCAGTTCTTCTAACTTTGATTCTGTGTTCTTACTGTACAACACTTCTTCATCTGGATGAGGCAGCTTTGGGGGTTCTCATTAATTTATAAAAGATAGAAATCATTAGGTTATTTCACTAACCCCCAAGCTTATCCAATAACTATTAGTATTTACTAATTTGCCAAATACCAATCCATAGCATATTGGTGAGCAGCAAATTGTCAGGTCATTTCCTTCTCTCTCTTAAGACATTTGCACTCAAGTTAGGAGAGATTTGATTGGGATTTGATGGATTTGATGACTATAAATAATTATGGAACAGGAGATGGTTCTCTGAATTATAACAGAAATGGAACTGAAACATTTTTGTACCATAGTTCATCTGGATGTAGCAGTCTGACATGGTAAGAAGGGAAAATACAGTAATGAACTCAGATGATCAGATTGCTTAGACTAGGAATCCTAAAGTATGGACAACTTGTTTCCATAATCCCTGATAAAAACTGAAGGCCCAAGGACAATGGCAGGAAGAGATCTACTCTAAGCACTTAATTTCTCCAGTGCCAGATGGTCAACCCTGGGTTCCTCCTCTGCTTTCTCAACCTGATAGCATTGTGTGTTCTCATGAAGAGGTATGTCCATATGTATTGCTCTTATCTTTCCTGGAAACAGTTGTTGCATTTGATGAAATACCAAGAGCTCTCTTCCTCCTACTCCTATGGTGATTTCAGGAAATAAATAATTGACTGCTAACTATGTACAAGGCACAATGTCTACTGCTCTGAGATATACAAAAATGGGCAGGATCAGGCTTTGCTTTCCAGAAACTTAAATTTTAGCACAGGGATATGAAAAGTACATCTGTATCATGAATCCCATCTTATTAATCAAAGTATTCATTCTTGCACACCTAGTTTCTTATTGGAGAAGATAATAATGCTCTTGCACTTTATGGCTTTAAAGTACTTGATTAAGAAGTACCAAAAGTGGATTGTTGTTGTTAGGTGCCGTCGAGTTGGTATCCGATTCATAGTGACCCTCTGTACAACAGGGGAAACACTATTGTCAGTGCTTCTCTGCTGTTCATAGAGTTTTCAATGGCAGATTGATTTTTGGGAGGGGGTTGCCAGGTCCTTCTCCCAAGCCTACAGCTTCTGGTGTTCCGAGGCGGTCTCCCATCCAGGTACTAACCAAGCCCGACCCTGCTTAGCTTCCAACGGGATCGGATGCCACAGGGCTACAGATGCAGACAAAAGTGGATTAGTATTAAGTAAAATGGGGGCTCCTAGTTATACAACTAATGGTCATAAACTTGGGCCCCAAAGCCCATGTACTATAATCACAGGCCCACAGTCAAATCTGTTTATTCTGGAAAATTTTAGCTATCCGTTTTCAGGTTCACATTTCTGTTTTCCAATGCTGGGAATCAAACCCAGGGCCTCAAGCATGCTGGGCAAGCGCTCTACCACTGAGGTACAATCCTCAGCCCCTAGTTCACATTATTTTTAAAAGCAGCATACTAGTAATTTCTGAAATTGAAAACAATAGAAATCTACTGCTTTTTTGTGTGTGTGGTACTAAGGGGTTGCACATACTTTACTAGCGTTCTACCACTGAGCTGTACCCCAGACCCTTTTTTTATTTTTTATTGTGCATCAGGGTCTCACTAAGTTATACAAGCTGCCTGTGGCCTCGGACTTCCAATACTCCTGCCTTCACTTCCCAAATTGCTGTGATTATAGGCTTATGCCACCACGCCCAGATTCCACTGCTATTTTTTATTCAACGCATTGAGGTTTAGTAGTCACCAGTCTCTATTAAAAAAATTTATATAAAGTCATGAAACTACATGCCAATTTGGAGCCATTTAAGTGCAGCATGACTTTGTTGCTGAACAGAAAGGTTAATTTTAATAATAACAAGTCATTAGTTCATAATAAGTCATATGGTTACATTAAGATCTATGGGTTTCATGGTAAAAGGCAGGAAAGTGTGGATATACTTTATAGAAAAATCATCAGTGGCAGGAGTATAAGAAATTATATAAAATCATGACAAGTGTTTGGTTGCGCTAGAATTTTGTTTTATTAAATATTGTTTTGAAAATAAGTTAACTACCTATTAAGAATTGTGATTTTATTTGGGAAACTCTTGCCTGAAAAATGAAAGTAAATAGTGAAAAATTATTATGCATGTAATTTTAAAGCTATTTCCCTTTATCTAATACTTTAAATTTTTTCTTAAACAAATTTCATGGAGTAGAGTTGTTATCTTCACTCATTTCATTTGTCAATCAGATTTAACATGATTTCTAAGATTTCTGTCTCTCCTGAATTTCTTAATTTCATTCTCTTAAAAAACGTAAGCCTTCTATTAGTAGAAATGAAAATTAAGAAATTTGGAGCAGTGTATTGAAACAATCAGGTAAAAACATGTGTAATTTGTTTGCGATGAAAACCTCTAGAATTCGCTCATGTAATTTACTTCAAAAATGGTAAATTCACTGTATGCTAACAGTTCTTTTAAATTATCTTAATATTCTGAACATATAATTGGACTGTACTATCTTCCAGTTCTTGTATTTTCATTTATTTTTTAATTAGTTGCTCTCTTAAGATACATCTACTGATGACCAGTCATTGTGAACTTGGAGGCATCTATTTTGGTATGCATATTTTCTTAATAAAGATTATATTTGTTTCTCAATATTTTCATCGTAGGAAAATTACGTGTAATGTAGAAAGGGAGAGACTAATAAAAGCTGCTACTTATTGAGTAATGTGCTTTCATAGATATCATCTCATTTAGTCTTTGCATCAATTCTATGAAGTAAATGCTTTAAATATGAGATTGAGGGAAATTAAGTGGCTTCTCAGAATCACAGAGCAGTTAGGGGAGAATCCCCGAATTTTCTTTCTCCACTACATACCACCTCCCTCAGGCACTTGGCATGCTGAGTATTAGAGAGTGACTAGGTGCACAGGATCTGCAGGGCCCCCTCTGTCTCAAGGTCTGGTTTAGATGAGATGCTTGGTGACCGGAGACTAATGAACAGGGGCGAGTACGCCCTTCTGTGTAGCTGTGGGACATGGGCAAAGTTGGCAAAAGATGCTGCTACCTGGAGAGGCCTTGATGGTGAGATTGCTGTCCTGTTCCTGGTGAGATACTCAGTCACGCAGGCTGAGCAGCAGGGATTGGTTAATCGGAGGCATCACAACTTCCTTCTTCCATAAATATCAGCTGTGACAAGTACCCTCCTATTTAATTTTTCATCTCCTTCCCCTTCCCCCTTTCCAAAGCATAGCTCATTTTGATTCATCTCTGGATCTGGGAGCCTGTGTGCTCTGAAGCTTTGAAGTTTTTTTCTCCCCAGCTTTATTGAAGTATAATTTACAAATAAAAATTGTGTATAGTTAAGGCGTACAACCTGATGATTTGATATATGTGCACATTGTGAAATGATTACCACAATCAAACTAATTAGTACATTCTTCACCTCAAATACTTATCATTTGAAGCTTAGTTTTAGAGTTTGACACAGTTTGTGTAGCTTCTAATGAAGACAGAAATGTGCATGCTCTCTCTACTGAAAGGGAGTCTATCCATCCTAGTTTTTTCTTGGAGGTTCATTTGCAAGTCTCTCTGGTTGATTTGAAAACATCTAGTTCTGCTGTGCCCTGCAGTCTCTCCACTCTAGCCAACCACACTCAGTCCCTGGAGCTTGTCCTGGTTGTAGTGTGGTATTGTGCTCCCAGATAGCCACACACCACCCCATCAGTGATCTGCAGCACTGTACAGCAGTGGGTTCAGCCGCTTATGGAAGCTGCTACTCCTCAGTCCAGACATTCCAGGGACCCACTCTCAGTGATTAAGACAGTGGGCTCCAGGGACAAGTCCATGGGTTAAAGTCCTGGCTTGGCCACCACCAGCCTTTGGCATATTACCTACCCTTTCTGTGCTTCATTTTTGTATTTCATAAAATGGCAGTAGTAGTTTCTTCTTCATAAGATCATTAAAGGACTAAGTAAATTCTATGTAAATTTCTAACTTATATGTACTGTGAATACTTCCTGAAACAGTGGTCAACATTCTGTATAAATATTCAATGTTGTCATTATCCTCATTGGCACCATCCTTTCCAAGCCTACAAAACCTCCTGCCCCCTCCCACTGAGGGGAGCATCAGCCTAGTTTCCTTTCTCAGAGATGTGGTTAGTAGATGGTCCTCCTGCAGCAAAGGAAGCTATTATTCCATTCCTGGGGAACCAAATGCTTGGTTATTCTTTCACATGGAGCAGGGAAGGAGAAAAATGCATGTTCAGTTCCCCTACCCACTATTAAGTTTCCTGTAGCCACTGAAACAAAATTAGTCTCTCAGAAGACCATCTTGCCACATTCACCTTAAATGTGATAGTTTAACCTGCAGGATAACAGAGGGAAACCCAACTCTCTTTCTTAAACCTATAAGAGGCCAATTTCTAGGTGCCTTAGAGGTGGGTATGCATATTAAAAGAGACCAGCTCCTTTCAGTAGAACCTTGAGTAAGTGCATATTTATTAACTTAATTAAAGGAAGATGAACTTGTGCCCTGCACTTTGTGTGTTATCTGACTACTATGTTGTTGTAAGGGATATTAAAAGCATGTATGCTAATGGCCTTGTCTTTTAAACCTGCATGAATTTGAGGATATTTCATCAATTTGGTAATCAAGTAATTGCCAAGGATACAGAAGGTGAAAAATAAGAATTTTCTCTTATAAGTAACTAAAATACCATAAATCATCCTTAGTAATAGTTCTGTGTGGAGTTTGGTTCAAAGAGATCCTTTGTGTGTTTCAGATACTGACAACAAGAGTTGTTTAGCCTCTGTTTAGTCTTCTTTTAGCACCTTATGGCTTGTGCTGTAGTCATAGCCTGATGCAGATTTGACTGGGCCATTTTGGAAACATCCAATTTTCACATCTTTAGAACATTGCTCTTGAACCAGATTCCACAGAAGATTCTCTAACCACTCTTTGAACATCGTAGGCCTGGCCGCAAGCATCCAGGAACAGGAAGGAAGAGGAATGGGGATTCTTGGCATCCAACATGCATAAATTCACCTACTACCCATATTTGTTCTCCTGCCATCCCTCAGTCCAGAGACTCTCTATTTTATTCTTTCTAGAGAATAAAGCTTCTGAGTTTTTCCAGAGTGGAGGAGAGACATTCCCCAGGTGAGGAAGGAGTCTGGGGATCTGACCACCTCTTCTGTAGTCCTTCACATAATCCTTTTCTTAGCCGCCTTTCCTTCTGCCCTGCATCCTCCTGTACCTGGAGCTGGTGGGAATTCAAAGCAGAGATGAGATTGCTTCCCAGCCTTCCCTCCTGTGTCACAGGATTTTATTTTCTTGAGTCTGTTAGAGACACTCACCACTCTAACCTGCTTTCCAGCTTCCAGAATTGAGTTACTTTTGTTTTCTCCCTCCTGTTCTCCTTGCCCTTGTTGGTTTATGTATTAGAAAAAATAATCTCTTTACTGTCATTTTGGTGGGGTCTGGGGAGTGAGAAAGAGAATCAACATTATGTTCAGTCTGCTTTCTTTACCTGGAGGCAAATACTCCCCTCAGAACGGCTCTCATTCCAACTACCTATGCTTTTCCTCAGCCCTCTCTTTCCCAGCAGGTACTTGAGGGAGGAATATGGAATGCCTGTCTCTTTCTTTTCTTCCCACCCATGCTGTAAAAGTGCACCTCTTTTCCTGGTGCTCCCTAAAGGCCCAACTTGAATCCTAACTTGTTTATAAAACTATTTTAGGGCATGCCATGCCATGATAAATAGCTGTCACAGTACACACCGCCTACATATGCATCTTTTCTATTATGTTCTGGAAGACTCAAACTAGAGTACATTCTCTTCATGCCAGGACCTGGCCTGAGTATTAGTAGTTTAAGTAACAGTGTGGCTGGGTGTGATGGTGCATACCTGGAATCCCAGAGACTCAGGAAGCTGAGGCAGGAGGATCACAAGTTTGAGGCCAGAGGCAGCCTGTGTGACTTAGGAAGACCCTGCCTTAAGATAAAAAATAAAAAATGGCTGGGGATGCCACTCAGTGGTAGAATATTTGCAAAATATGCGCAAGGTCCTGGGTTCAAAACCCCAAATACCACACAAAAAAACTGAAATATGGTTCAAGGTTTGAAGTAGGACAATGTTGGGGCATCTCTGGGCTCCACCACTTTCAGCTATGTTATCATGAACATTGAACTTAACCTTTCTACAGCTCCCTATCTTCATCTATAAAATGAGGTATGTGATCCTGCCTAGCATAATTCCTGGCCTGAAGGAGGTTTTTAATAAAAATTAGTCTCCTGCTCCTTCTATTTTCCCGTCTCCTTAGCACTGTGCTTCCCAGGTGCCAGATGCTCAAGAAATATTCCCTGAGTGATTGTTCTGGAGAGTTTAGTGGAGGTTCTTTGTTAGATATAGTTATCCTATTTTTCTTTATCCCTCTGTATCACATCAACTATAGCAGGAAGGTAGAATCCTTTCTCTAAACTAGAATGTTATGGCAGGAAATTCTTGCTACTGAAGTAAAGGGTACACCAGGGCATCAGAAACACAGTGTTCAATGAAACGAAAGTCCTCTGTCTCATATTGGCTTTGCCAAAGCCAACCTGAGACTTACAGCTGTGCTTCCTCTTTGCAATTATAAAAGTGAGAACTGTATTAAGTAACTTGCAGTTCAATCCACAGTTTACTGCTAGCTGGTTTTCTGACCTAAGGCGCTCTGCTGTGTAGAGTTGCCAGTTATAATTATATGTTCAGGTGTCAATTAGCAAAACAGCCCATTATTTGGCCGTTTGGAGTAATGAGATGGATCTTGCCCTAATCTTTCAATTCGACAGGCATTTGATAAGTGTTTTATACATTTCATTCTCTATTGTGGTACATATAGTAAAAGCTACAGAAAACTAGAGTTTAAAATTTTTAAATGTGTATTCACCCATGAGCTCATTTTCAAATACAATCTTAAGCAGTAAAGAAAAAGGCAATTTTTTCCTCACACACACCTCCCACATCCCTTGGTACTCAGCTTCAAAGACCTCATGGAACAGAGCTCATGGAAATCCATTTAGTAGAAAATCCGTCTTGAGACTGTGCTGGTCTATGTTTGACTCTGGAGAAACCACGTAAGCAAATCAGACTGTCTACTCCAAAGTGGTGCTAGCTACCGACTTTTCTTTTGTCTGCATCAGAGCTTTCCATGCATATATTTCCTTAGTGCCATATCCAGCTTTATGCATAAGTTGCCTTCATTAAATTCCTCGGTCATGTTTTCTTTTTACACAATGCATTGTTATAGCCCACCTAAAGTGTGCTATCCTCCACGCCTTGACCTCTGATTGTTTTCCAGGAGTAAAACGTGTCTGCAGAACAGGGAAACATGAGGCAAGACCTCCCTTAGGGGGTTCAGAGTGGTTGGCAAGGATCAGCTGTGTTCCTTAGCTTGTCACTCACGGCCTGCAGCATGGTGGGGAATACAGGCAGTGCCACTTACCTTCTCAAACTCTGTCACACTTGTTCTCCTCTTCTACCCATCAGATTAGAGTGCATATTCCACTTTTCATAAGCTATCATTTTTTATTGTCACCATCTTCCTGCCTTCTTTTCCTAGCTGTGGTGAAGTTGGGATGTTTTAAGATCAAGTCTCCAGATAAACTCTCCATCCAGTTATTTGAGAATGGATATATTTGGGTAGTCACACTCCTGAGGCTCCTGAGAGCTGGCTCTCAAAATTTCAGGATTTTTGTGAGCCAGTTAATAAGCACAACCATTAATAAAAAGTAATTTCCATAACATTAAAAAAAAGGTAATAACTGTTCAGGTTCTTGATTATTGTACTACCTTTTACTATCATCCTTGCTGTGTATCTACTGTGGCTGCTAGCGGCAGTTTTGTATCACTATGTATGTTGCTGGCCGGGGTTGAGCTCAGTTGGTAGAGTGCTGCTCTGCACTCTCTAAGGACCTGGGTTTGATCCCCAGAACTGCAAAAATGAGAGAAGAATGTGGCAATCCACTCCCAAAGCAATCTTGAAACAATTAGCCATTGAAAACCCTATGAGGGTCGGACCCAACTTGACAGCACCTAACAACTGTGTGTTGCTGTGCATCTCTCCCCAGCTTTAAGTTCAGTGACATCACCTTGGCTGCTTATAATCAAACCTGAAGGAGCATTTACATTATCAACGCCAGAAAACACTATGAATCAGGACTTCACCATCTCCCTGAAGAGCCAGTCATGCTCTTCTACCCCTATCAGTTGCCAATGACCTTGAACTACCCCAGTTAGTATATATCTTCAAGAGGCAAAACTCTCCCTTCAAGGTAGTCACACCTATCTTACATTTCTTTGCCCCCAAAACCTAGTGAATATCAAGCCCAGATTTTGACTAGGAATTCATGCCCATTCCTAGTCTTCCCTTCCCTCCAGACTTTTCATCCCCAGTGAATCAGTCCTTCGTTTCTCTCTGTCTACTTGCCATTGTGCCTTCCTCCTCCTTAACATTCTTCCTCTACCACTAGTTAAGAGCAAGGGCTCTGGAGACAGACTGACACAGTGGCTTTGAATCTGGAGCCGACTTCTACTAGTTGTGTCACCTTGGGCTTCTTACTGAACATTCTGTGTGTCAGTTTTACCATCTATGAAGTGGTTGTTGTTGTTAGGTGCCGTTGAGTCGGTATCCGACTCATAGCGACCCTCATAGGGTTTTCAATGGCTGACTGTTTCGGGATTGCTTTGGGAGTGGATTGCCAGGCCCTTGTCCCATTTGTGTGGTGCTAGGAATTGAACTCGGGTCCTCAGAGACTGCAGCGCAGTGCTCTACCAACTGAGCTAAATCCCGTGGAGATAATAATAATATCTACTTTATAGATTATCATGGGGCTCATGTGAGTTAATTTTAAATACACCTAGAAAAATGCCTGGCAAATAGTAAGCAATATGTGTCTGTGTGTTCAATAAAATAAACATTTGCATTTATCATCTTCCCCGTGGGCTTATTATGTGGTAGATTTCAAGACCAAAAGGAAAGCACTAAGAGAACACATGAAAATAAAAGAAGAGGCAAAATGGCCTTGGGGGTGAAGGAAATAAGGCAGAGGAAAGGAAGCGAGTAAAATAAGAAAAATAGTTACATTTCAGAATAACTCATAATCATGAACATATATAATATGAACTTTTAATATTTTCTTCCAAATATATGTACCAGGAACACGTTTTTTCTTTCTTTTCTTCTCTGTCTATCTCTGTGTGTGTCTGTCTGTCTCTCTCTCTCTCTTTCTCTCTTCTCTCACTTTAATACAGAATATTGAACACACAGCCTCAGGTACGCTGGGCAAGCACCCCACCACTGAGCTGTGCCTACCTACCCAAAAGGAACATTTTTCTAACTACCATAGAAAATTCCCATTTTGATTTTAGCAATTAAATCAATTTTGGTCTTCATTCAATGAAGACATTTGGTTGTCAAATGTTCAGGTACTTAGGCTAAATCACATGTGTACTGAACAAGAGTTATGGAGACAGAGTGAGATGAGCGTCCACATCTATGAACAACGCAAGCCCAGGAGCCAGAGTGCTCATTTCTCTGACCATCTGGAGGTGTGTCGTGATAGAGGCCCTTAATTTTACCCTCATTTTTAGAACAAAAGGGAAACAATAAAGGAAGAAAATGGGCAGCAGAGACATTCTACTTTTCATTTAAAAATAATCCTGGTGATAAAAGGAGCAGAGAGTTTAAAAGAAAAAAATGCAAAACCATTAAAATGATTTGAATGCTCTGTCTGTATTTTTCAGTGGGCTCTATTGTTTTCAGTTATATGGGAACTGTGGTAATTTTATGAATCATTAGAGTTTTCTTTCCATATTATATCTGCATGTTCTTAAAGTGCCCCCTAAGCTACCTACAGTAAGAGACCATTGAACAGTTTCATTAATACTTTTGAATGTTGTGCTAATTTTGTATTTTAAAAAATCTGTACTTAACAACCCAAAGATAAAATTATGACAACTGAGTCTTTCGGTACTTTATTTCTCCCACTTTTTAAATCATATAAGCCTTTCGCTGTTCTCTAGCGAGAGTCTACAGAAAATATGAATCCCTGGTTTGGTACAATGAGCACTTAGCACTTAAAGGCAAGAACTGTCCCATACCAACCAAAGTTGAAAACAATCACGACTTTCGAACTTTGTCCTTGGGCGTGGGTCTCATCAGGCATAGTGATCAGCAAAACAAGCGTTCTGTTACTGCTACCTAAAATTTCCTGCCTAGAGCCCTAGACCACAAAGACCAGTCCACCAACCTGGGCCCACCAGTCCAACATGTGATCCACAGAAAATGAGTAAAGTTAGGTATATAAAATAGGTAGTATTTGTGTGTGCATATGAGAGTCAGGTGTTTGTGTGTGTGTATGATTTCAAGTTTGCTTTCTTGTGCAGAACTATTTTTTTATATTATCTTCCTCTTGTTAATGCTAAACATTCATATTTTATAAACCAATGATATGTTAGATTATCTGTTTTAAATGTCTTGTTTTGTTTCAAATGTCTTTACTAAAATAAAAAGTTAGATGTATGTTAGTGTACCTTTTTCCCTAACTGGTGAAATCCTACCATCTGGAAATAATTGTAAATTCTAAGTATTGACTGGGCTGGGATTTGGCTCAGTTGGTAGAGTGCTGTGCTGCAGTCTCTGAGGTCTTGAGTTCAATTCCCAGCACCGCAAAAATGGGAGAACGGCCTGGCAATCCACTCCCAAGGCAATCCCGAAACAGTCAGCCATTGAAAACCGTATGAGGGTCGCAATGAGTCGGATACCGACTTGACAGCACCTAACAACAACAACAACAAGTATTGACTATATCCTTTCTGAAGGGGCATAGTTGTTTCCTATGTCTTAGAAGGAAACACATCAAAGCCTCAATATTGTGATTTTACTTCCAAACTGTTCTTATACTTGGGAGAAAAGCTGTCTCTCTGTGCAGTATGGAGTGGTTCTATTACTGTTCCTTTCACACTAAATTTGGCCATATACCCTGCAGTTCAGTTCATCAGAATGCAACATGGGAATTTCCATGTTCACATTGGCCTATTTCCTCACAAATTATATACTTCATAACTAAAATGTGGGAAAGCTAAGTGTAAATGCCTTGCATCCTAAACTTGGGAAGGTGAGCTAAAAAGCTTGCATTTACTTTATGGTGGGCAGGCTGGAAATGTCATTATTGTTCAAGAAGAATACCCAACCCCTGGCAAGTAAATAAAGGGAAAGTAACTTGCTCAGCTAGGGGCTAGGATTTGGCTCAGTTGGTAGAGCCCTGCGCTGCAGCCTCTGAGGTCCCGAGTTCAATTCCCAGCACCACACAAATGGGAGAAGGGCCTGGCAATCCACTCCCAAGGCAATCCGGAAACAGTCAGCCATTGAAAACCCCATGCGGGTGGCTATGAGTCGGATACTGACTTGACGGCACCTAACAACAACAACAACTTGCTCAACATCCCCGTGTCAGTCACGGTTGATTAAAACCGTGTTTGGAGCCCAGTTCTCCTGTTGGTTAGTTATTTGATATTTGCCTACAGTGCACTGTTTTGCTCAGTGTGGAAAGGTCAAATAGAGCAGGGAAATTCATTCTTGCAATGAACTAGAATGTTAGGTTTACAACTGCTAGTTTATTCTTTTAAAACAAGAACTACTTCTGAAAAGTCATTAGTTCTCAGATGGTATCATCACTCCCAGTATGAGGCATATCTGAGCTGTATTTGTCCCCCTCTCTGACAAAGTTTCCCTTGTGTGTTTGCGTGCTTGCACGCTTGCTTGCATGCTCTCTCCCCCAAACAGTTCCATATGTTCCCTTTTACTGGAAGTCATGCTCTCTGCTCGTTCTCCTCCTTAGAGGGCTCCAGATCTCACCTCTTAGGTGCATGAGTAACTGAGGCTGAAATAATTTGTTGGGAAACTTGTCAGCATAATTGATTATTATACGGTGTGAGCCACCAAAGACAGGTGAGCCTGGGCAGAGCAGAACAAATGTGTGCATAGTATTCAGCTCCCATTGGGTTCAACCGGACTTCCTCCACTGACGTGTTGATTTATGTATTTGCAGCAGGGCTTCAATACCGGAAAAAATTGGGTTCAGGTTTAGGGGCAAGTTCAATATGTTAAATTTTAGAGAGTCTGAACCCAGGCTTCCAACCAAATCTGAATCCTAAACCTGTTCCAGTTCAAGCATTTTAGAAACTTTTCTGAACCCAAACTTGAACCTGAACCTAAACCCAAACCCAGTGAAAATTTGTGTTCAGGTTCTGTTTTTCTTTGGTATTTCTGGTTGTTGTTGTTGTTGTTTTGTTTTGCTTTATTTTGCTTGTATCATTACATATTTTAAAATAGGGGGAAAAATCTGCAAATTTTTCATCTGTCTAAATATATGATTAAAATTTCAAACCTGAACCTTCCAAATTTTTAACATATTAAACCTTTACCCAAACCCAGCTTTTGCAGATTTAAACCCCCAATTTGTAGCTCTTCCCTGATGAATACCACCCCACTGTGGGTCACTGGCACCTCCTGCTGCCTAACCCTGCCTTTTCCAGCAAAAAGGAGAATAGTAAAGGTTCTGCTCTGTGAATGTGAGAGGTTGTTGTTTGCCTATAATGGGAGTGGCTTGTTGTTAGGTGCCATCAAGTCGTGTCCAACTCATAGTGACCCTCATAGGATTTTCAATGGCAGATTATTTCGGGATTGCTATGGGAGTGGGTTGCCATGTCCTTCTCCCATTTTTGTGGTTCTGGGAATCGAACTCAGGCCCTCAGAGACTGCAGAGCGGCACTCTACCAACTGAGTTAATGGGAGTGGCTAAGGATAGCTAATCTTCAAAAGGATAAAATAATTACATGAAATGCTTCAATATTATTGCTACATCAAGAGAGGGGCTAGTATGACTACAAATGCTTTGTGGCCATTTGTGGTATGAGTGATATCGGTAGTATGAGTATTTAAGAAATGTGAAAAAATAAAAGCATTTCCAACCACCTTTGGTGGCAGCTTGATGTTCTGATGTTCTTTGAAAATCTCTAAGTGTTATACTTCTTCCTGGAAACTGCTTTAAGTGTTAAACTTGTTATAAAATGGAGAAGATAATGACTGCTCTACTTTCTCTCAATCTGTTGGATATTCCCTGAGATATTTGCAAAGTACTCTGAGTTCTCAGGAACAGAAAGAAGACTGTTAGAAAAAGCTATGGTAATGTGTTAGCCCGGCATGGAAAATTATGCTAAGATACAATTTCAGAAAGAAGTTTTAAGGCAAGTTGGACTATTAACCTGAACTTGTATGGCAGTCTTATGTCCTTCTGGCCTGTCCTTTCATCTGAGGTATCAGTTCTGGGTGAATTAAAAGGTGTGGGTTTCGGGAAAGTGGGAAGAGAGAGAAGCCCTTGCTGGCTTGAACTGCCCATGAATAGACTTATGGCTGTTGGCATTTGGAGTGGCCCATGGGCTGGGATTTAGCTCAGTTGGTAGAGCGCTGCTCTGCACTCTCTGAGGTCCTAAGTTCAATTCCCAGCACTGTAAAATATTGGAGAAGGATGTGGCAGTCCACTCCCAAGGCAATCCCAAAACAATCAGCCATTGAAAACCCTATAAGAGTCTCTATGACTCGGACACGACTCGATGGCATCTAGCAACAACAACAACATGCCTCCAGGAGCCAGGTCAAACAGAACATCCTACCGATCAAATGGAAGGTCCTGTCTGCATTTCCTAACATGACTTCATCCCACCCACTTGCTGAGTTACTTCACAAGTCTTTCTCAGTAATGGATGTCTCCAATGACTATCTCTCTTCCCTCACAACACACTGTCTTGACAGCTTTCTGTAAACCTGGTTTTGATCTCATCAACTCCATCATTGTCACTGTTGCTGAAGGTTGTAGTGCCTTTTTCCTCAAGCAGTCCTCATTTGTCTTGACCTGCTACACCAGGTGCCATGAACTACCTGAAGAAATTAACTCCTCGTTATTTTTGTGTTTTTACTAGAAGCAAAAATAGTGATTAGGAGATAGGCCCTGGATAGATGATACTTGTGTTCAAATTTTGGATGGAAATACCAGTATTACTTTGTAGCTATGTGACCTTAGACAACTCTTTGACCTCTTGGTACTTCAGTTTTCTTAACTGCAAAACAGACATAGTAATAGTACCTGCTTCATAGACTGTTAAATAACATTTATTGTGAGTTAAATAAGATAATGCACATAAAGCACTTAGACCTGGTATGACATACTTCATTATAATCTCCTGTTTTGTTTATCTTCTTGATGCTGTAAACTCCAGGAGGACAGGAAATCAATCTCTCTCTCTCAGTATCTCTCTCTCTCTCTCTCTCTCTCTCTCTCTGTCTCTCTCTCTGCATGTGTGTGAGTGTGTGTGTGTGTGTGTGTGTGTGTGTGTGTGTGTGTGTAAGTCATAGTGCCTGGAACATAACAGGTGCCACCTCGGTAAATATTAGGGGGATTGACAGATGAAAGATAAATAGGCAGCTCATTTTAACATCCACATTTATATTATAAAAACACAATTTCTGTTTATATTTATGGTTATATCCAAAACAGGAGAAAGAAAACAAGATTCTTGAATATTCTCCTTTGTTCGGTCAAGACCAATAGAGGTTAGAATTTGGTTATCTTTGATCTGTTCTCTATAAACTCATCTGTTCCTTTTCATGTCTTTTTACTTTTGTGCTGCTTCTTGTTATTCATTTTTTTCTTTTGAATAAATTCCCTTAAAAAAAAAAAAAACTTGTATTGGTTGTGTTGAAGAAAAGGACACAAGGACTTTTTTAAATGTATGTTATTTAGACTGTACAGAATGCAATAATATTGGACCCTTTGAGGAGAAAGAGAATATTGTATATTCTTGATTCTAATCTGCAGCCTTTCGACAGTTTTGGAGGGCTACAAGGGCTGGGGTTTAGTTCAGTTGGTAGAATGCTGCTGTGTGATCTCTGAGGCCCTGGGTTCAAGTCTCAGCATTACAAACATGGTAGAAGTACCTCACAGCCTACTCCCAAAACCATCAGACATCAAAAACCCTATGAGAGTTGTTATGAGTCAGACCCCACTCAATGGCATCTAACAGTAATTTGTTGTTGTTGTTGTTGTTAGGTGCCGTCGAGTCGGTATCCGACTCATAGCGACCCTCTGTACAACAGGGGAAACACTATTGTCAGTGCTTCTCTGCTGTGCATAGGGTTTTCAATGGCAGATTGATTTTTGGGAGGGGGTTGCCAGGTCCTTCTCCCAAGCCTGCAGTACCTGGTGTTCCCAGGCGGTCTCCCATCCAGGTACTAACCAGGCCCGACCCTGCTTAGCTTCCGAGATCTGCCGGGATCGGATTCCACAGGGCTATGGCTGCAGGCCCTAACAATAATGGAGGGCTACAAAGAACGTAAGGATTGGGTTTCTGTGAGAGAGCTGGGTTGAGAGTTCTCAACTTGGAATCCAATCTGCACCCAGTTCTAATCCACATCTGATTTTGTAGCCCTGTATAACTGTTAAAAGGCTCTGAATTAGATTCAAGAGTATGCAGTATTTAGAAATATCCAGCTGGGAAATAAAATCCCAGTGGGCATTGTCACATAGAATAAACCTTCCAGGTGCTCCTTTCTTCATTGGAGGATTTTGTGAGCAATTGGTTTATTGTTTAAAGGTCAGCTGCCTTTACGCTCTCCCTCTTCTTTGAAATTTTGCTTCCTCACCACTTTTTGAGTGAAAAAAAAGATGCAAGATATCTTTGATTATAGTGATATTTTAACAAAGAATTTCATTTCCAAGTATGAAATAATTCAAGTAGTATATGAAGATTTTAAACCCGCAACACTGGCTAGGGTTAACCTTTTTATTTTTGCTAAGAAAAAAGACTCATGTAAATATTTGTTGTTTTTGTTAGGTGCCATCGAGTCAAGTCCAACTCATAGCGACCCTATGTACAGCAGATCGAAACACTTGCCGATTCTGTGCCAGGCAAACGATCTTATTTATGTTTAAGCCCATTGTTACAGACACTGTGTCAATCCATCTGGTGGAGGGTTTTCCTCTTTTGCGTTGACCTGCCACTCTTCCAAACATGATGTCCTTCTCCAGGGATTATTCTCTCCTGACTACGTGTCCGAAATATGTAAGACGCATTGGCCATTCTTGCTTCCAAGGAGCACTCTTTAGGAGTCTCCAAATAGTTACTTTAAGGGAAAAATTTGAAATGTCTTACAGTAAATTTTATGCCTATTTGACAGATAAATGAAGCCACTAGTACACTACTTACCTACATGTCATTGAACAAAAGAAAAATATGTCAGTGTATAAAAATAATGAAAGTTTTTTCTTTTCTGTTGTCTTAAAAACAATTACTAAAATGTAATTCAAGATTTTATTTCCTTAACCTAGATTCTTATTTATATCAGGAATGTCAAGGTCATGGCACAGATAGTAATTGTTCCAAATATAATAGTCTACTATTCATGTATTTTCTAGGTTGGGTATATATCCTAGGTACTTATGCTTTTCCTGCTATTCCAACAGAATAGTATAATGCCTCCCCCCTAAAGTATGTAGTCTAAATCCAGAAGGAGAATACTGAAGCACCTACTTCTCAATCTATACCTTTTGTTAAGTTATCTCAGAAACGGCAAGAGATGATCTGCCTTCTCTATCATGCTCAGTGGTTCTGACACACAGATCAGCAAATAAAGCTGATTTGCATGATGCCTATACTTTGTACTCCCCTACTCTAAAACAAATACACTTGAAAACAGCTCCAGAAGTACTAAAAGTCCTCAGGAAATTAGGAAGAATATCTCTAGTAAGAAAAAAAATTTTTTTTAAACTTATTCCAAATAGTCCTTGAGCGTACTCTTCATCCCAGCAAGAAGTCTCCAAAGAGGTAATGAATCAAAGGCACATTTTCTCCAGCTCTAAGAACACTGCATGGTATTAGAAATGGTAAACCAGCCAACCTAATTAAAAGTTCTAATTGATGTTACTCCCTCCTCCCAATATTCAATCCCATACATTAGAAAAATAATCTAGGGTTGGATATAAACACAACACATTCTTTTTTTTTCTGCTTTTTTTCCCATTATTAGTAAATGACGATGGGCTATAGAGTAATGCAGCATTGGCTTTTTCCATTATGCATCCTTTGCATCACTTCTGGCAACACTTTCATCAGCCCACAAGGTTTATGGAGCCTTATGGCTAATATGATGTAAAACTCAAATGCTTATTTGGGTTGTACTCCCCTGTTTTCCCAGTACACTCATGAAGTTGCACAAACACAACACTTTCAACTAGAGGAGGGACAACTGGAGTATAACTTCTCCACGGGAGGTTCAAGAGTAAAAGATAGCTTCAATCCTCCTCTTTTTCCCTTTCCAAGAAATCAGTCAATGTTCTGTTGTCAATAGGAATCAGTAAATACTCTACTCCATCAATTGCCTTCTTTTTTCTTGTAAGTATGTGGTTTCTAAATTAGTTAACCAGGCCTCGAATGTCAGCCTGTTATTGACAAGGGATGCTTCCCAACGCTGATGGTAAAAATCTTGAAAAGAAAGTCCATTGTAGGAAAGGTTATTTGATTTACAAGCTGATACTTTATTAGTAGCCTGAAAATCCCCTTGGCATTAGGGATAAGGTTTCAAAAGACATGAGTCAGGGGTCTAAGTGGTAGAGATAGATCTAGGGTGGTTTAACCAAAAGAGAATTTTTGTAGGCAGCTTCTTCAGTATAAGGGCTATATATAGTAGCTTTATATACCAGAGAAAGTTATAAAAACTCTTCTTTGAATGGTCCCACATGAGAGGATCAGTGAGATGATCAGTAGATGCTATTTGTTACACAAAGGTGACAACTATCTGATAATTTACCAGTTCCTGTTTCCTTTCAGCATTTGGCTATCCAAATTGTGGGTGATAAGGAAGAATTCTAAAAAATCATCTTTAAATGTTATTATTAGCCAGTCTAGCTCACCCAGCACATATCAGAAAGAACCAATATGACTGAGGACTTCTGCTACAGAATTCAGGACTGATTTCATTCTGATTCTGGGAAGAAAGCCATTGATGACACCATGAATGGAATCTTGCAGCATGATGGCTAGAAACATTTCGGGTAAATCTCTGTCAGAACACAAAACCATAAAGCACAATGTTTTAACTATCCCTTCCATTTAAGAAATAATCTTTCATATTGTTGGTTGAGTTGTCGCCATTCAACAGAAAAATTAGAAACATTGCTGAATACGTTATTGCAAAGTTTGCTTTTCTAGTTTAGTTCTCTTTAGCTTCTGCAGTGTTCTGTCAAAGGTTAAAACTTTTGAGCCACTGTGAGCTTCAAAATATACTTCTATAGTTACTTGTTTTATTTCTTTTCATTTTATTTGAAAGTTTTCTTTGCAACTGAAACTACTGTGTTCTCAACTTGAGTCCTTTGGCTGCACATGACTGCTTTAGAGTGCTCCTACTGTTCCTGTATGGGAGAAGGGCCTGGCAATCCACTCCCAAGGCAATCCCGAAATAGCCAGCCATTGAAAACCCTATGAGGGTCGCTATGAGTTGGATACTGACTCGACGGCACCTAACAACAACTGTTCCTGTACAGCCCCTTCACCATCCTCTGACTTGGAAGCAGAATATTCACTTTCACTATCAGAATGTGTCCTTGGAACTACTAATCTTTTTCTTAGACTACAAGATAGCCTTGATAGAAATTCACCCTTGTCATTGTTCTTCAGCCAAACTTTGAAGCAGAATGTCCCTTGCTACTTTGAGGGATGTTTATCATAATTTCAGGATCATTCTTCAAACTGAATAGAGCACTTTTTCTTGGTGTTTTGGCTGCTTCTGAAGCTAATTTATCTTTTCAGAGCGTTTTCTATTCGGAAAAGAAAAATCTTTATTCCCACCATCTGTAGCAGAGCCATTTTTCAAGGATTAGTACTAGTTCCAGGGCAGGGTGCTGGCATCAGCTCTGCTATGATGAAGGCCCCATGGCTGCACCACGTGGTGGATGGAATGGTGGGAGTATGGATACTCGAGAGTGATCACAGGATTAGACCGGAAGGCTGAGGCTTCTTCCTTTTTGTTCTCCCCCTCTCCTTCCTCCTTTTTGTCTGAGTCCCTGTTTTTCTTTTTCTCTGTTGGATCCTCTTTGCCTCATGCCACCATTGTCCAAGCCATTCTAGTCTACCACAGAGGCCTTGGTCACCTTCCTGCTGTGACTTCCCACCCCACCCCCACATCTAGGTGACTCCAATGTGTCTGCCATTTCTATCTTCCTCTAACGCTATTTTCTCCAGGAGCGAGCACAGTGTAGGTGAGAGAAGAGAACATTAACGTAGGTAGGAATCCAAAGGGCCGGATTTATCTTTTCCTTTAAAATCTCATTTATTTCTCTTCCTTTCTGGATGTTTTTGAAACTTTTCTTTTTATCACTGGTTTTTAGCAATTTGATTATAATATGCCTTGCTATTGTTTTGATCATCTTCCACTTGTGGCTTATTGACCTTGGATCTGTGGGTGTACAGTTTCCATCAGATTTGGAAATTTTTCAGCCATTATGTCTCTTTACATGTATTTTTGTTGTTCTTTTGAGAACTCCAGGGACATGTATGTTAAAATATTTGGTTTTGTCCCACAATTCCCTGACTGTTCTATATTTTCACCCCTTTGGTTTGATAGTTTCTATTGCTATTTTCTCTCTCCATGTCATGTTCATGTTCTTCTTTATATTTTTTGAACACAGAATCACATTTATAATAGCTGCAATTTCCTATCTACTAATTTTATTATAGTTTTATTTCTTGGTCTGTTTCTATTAACTGATTTTCCTCCTCCATATATATTTTCCCATATTTTTCTATGCCACCATGCTAGGTAATTTTTTATTGGATGCAGGACATGTGGTTTTATTTTTGCATTATCATGTGCTATATTTCATTATTGTCCTTCAAATGCTCTTGAACTTTGGAAACAGGGAACATATTTAAGTTGTTTAGAATTATTTTGATCCTGTCAAGGCTTGCTTCTAGGCCTTGTCAGATTTGTCCAGGAAAGCCTTTAGCCTAAGACCTGCTGAAAAGTAAAGATGTCACATTGAAGACAATGGTGCACCTGATATTTTCAGTCACATCATGTGGTTGTGAAAATTGGACATTGAATAAGGGAGACAGGAGAAGAATTGATGCATTTGAATTATGGTGCTGGAGACAAATATTGAATATACTATGGACTGCCAAAAGAACCAACAGATCTATCCTAAAAGTGCAATCAGAGTGCTGCTTGGAAGTTAGGATGGCTAGACTACACCTGACATATTTTGGACATGTTGTCAAGAGGGACCAATCCCTGGAGAAGGGCATCACGTTTGGGAGAGTAGCCTGTCAACAAAAAAAAAAGGAAGACCTTCAACTAAATGGATTGACATAGTGCCTACAGCAGTGGGCTTAAACATAAAAAACAATCATGTGCCTGGCACAGAATCAGGGAGTGTTTCGTTCTGTTGTACACAGGGCTGCTATATGTTGGACCTGACTCAACAGCACCTAATAACAAGAACAACCCATGCATTACATTTCTGAAGGTTCTATCAAGCATTTTGTTTACTCTGGCTAGGTGCCATGAGTAAACTCTGAGAACTATTCCACCTGCTTCTTTCAGGTAGTTCTCTCTCTGGCCTCAGTGGTCCCCCCCACCCAGATCAGTACAAGCCAAGGATTAGAGGAGACCCTTCTGAAAATCCACAGAGATTATATATTCATTCCCTCTCCCTCCTCTCCTCTCTCTCTTCTTATCTCTCCCTCCTTCCCCTCATCTTCTCTCCCATTTCCTCTCTATTTGTGCAGTTCCCTCTTCTCCAGTATTATGTCCAACAAACTATAGTCGCCTTGGTCTTCCAAAACTTGAAAGTCTGGCTCCTCAACTCAGCAAGACTTCCAGCCTCTGTTTAGGACCCCCCCATAAAACTGGCTTCCTAACATTAGTGATGTTGAGATTGATCCCTGGATGAGGATTATGACTCACTGGTCCCTCCTCCATGACATGATTTTCTTTGTGTGACCAGAAAGTAATCTCTGTGGTATGACTCAGTAATATGTAAGTGTTCATTTCCTTGTCAAGTCTCATTTTTAGTTTTAGTACCAATGGATAACTTTTACCTGAATCAATTGTTTCATTAGGAGGTAAAAAATGATTTTTTAATTAGATTATTTCTTCTACATTTATTAGCTGACATTCATCCTTGAAGTAGAATTTTCCCTATTTGGAAATGCTGAACTATAGTTTCTATTGGAAAGACAAAGCAAATGCATAATTCTTGAGGCTAACTTTCAAAAGCAAAATTGACTTAATAGTCACCTCAAATTGTGGCCAATGAGTTTTTTTCTAACTTTCTTCATTAGTTTTTCATGTCTTTTTCAATAAGCATAATCAATTCAATAATTTATTCTTTCTGAATAAACTTTGATCAGACGAAGCTCAGAAGCTTGGACTTTACTTTCTGAAATATCATAAACTAGCTATGTATTTTGCCAGACCATTTTTTGTTATGACTCTTCTTTTCTCTTCTGGCTAAAGAATTACATTGAAGATCCAGGCACGGTGGCACACTCCTGTAATCCCAGCAGCCCAGGAGGCAGAGGCAGGAGGATGGCAAGTTCAAGACCAGAGGCAGTCTGCGTAATTTAGCGAGACCCTGTCTCAAAAAGTAAAAAAAAATGGGCTGAGGGTGCAGCTCAGTGGTCCAGCACTTGCAGAACATGCAGGCACGAGAACCTGGGTTCAACCCCCAGTACCACCAAAAAAAAAAAAAAAAAAAAAGAATTAGACAGAATAATAAGAGGTTGCTTGCAGCTCTTGATTTAGGATGCGTAGCTCAACTACCTCATATACTGCTCTACAAGTGCAGGAGATCATCAGCCTGCCTATCACTCAGGCCTTCCACAGGCTGGTTCTCCCATGTAGTCAATCCCCTCTCCCCTTTCCTCCCAACACCAACTCATACCTTTTCCTAGCCTTGTTGTTGTTGTTAGATGCTGTCAAGTCATGTCTGATTCATAGTCGACCCTCATAGGATTTTCAATGGCTGATTGTTCCGGGATTGCCTCGGGAGCAGATTGACATGTCTTTCTCCCATTTTTGTGGTGCTGGGAATTGAACTCAGGACCTCAGAGACTGCAGAGCGATGCTCTACCAACTGAGCTAAAACCCAGCCCTTTCCGAGCCTTAGCCTACACATTTTCTCTTACCTGAAATTCTTTGCCTTTACCTCTCAAGCATCCACATCTCATCTACCCTCCAAGTTCAAGTTCCCCTACAAATTTACTCCTGTTCTCTACACTATCTTTTTATATGTATTTCTATCTGCTCTTAGAATATCACTTGCTTTCTATTCTAAGTGATGTTATCACAACTAAATTGGCATCATCTCTGGCAAGAAGAGACCGTGGTTGTTTGTTTCTTTCTTTCTTTTTACCAAGAACATGGTTGGGCACAAAAGAATTACAAAAGTTGCTAATGTGGTGGTTGTTAGACATCTGTGTCTTTCCTAACATGTGATCCTTTCTATTTTGCTGAATAGCAACCTGAAGGTGCTTTTGAAGGGGGGGGGGGGGGTGTAACTGAGAGAGAGAGAGAGAGAGAGAGAGAGAGAGAGAGAGTGTGTGTGTGTGTGTGTGTGTGTGTATGTGTGTGTGTGTGTGTGTTGGGGGAATTTCTTACAAAGACTAATGCTCATATTCATTGCTCTCTTTTCACTCTGTGTTTCTTTACCTGCTGAGGGAGATTGATAACTTGGCCATAGAGTTACATTGATTTGAGTGTACAACTCAACAAACATTCCTTTATTACCTAATATTAGCTAGGGAAAGAAAGTTTTCCCCTGGGATCTCACAGTCTAATTAAGCAACCATTGTAGACCTCTTTCCTCTTTCCTGCTGTTTTGTTTTATTTTGAATATGAAATTGCAACCCCCTAGATAAATCTCATAAAGACCCAGCTGTGCTTATAAGATATTAGGCATGTATTTTATGCAACTATAAATGATTCTCTACTCGAAATATCAAAAATATATTATTGATAGTTTATATAATGTATATTTTCCAAATTTGTAATTGCCAAATAAACTTTATAATCACTTATATGAATTATAAAGGAATATGGTTTTTCTGACTGTCCAAAATTTGACTTCATGTGTTCTTCATTTAAATCTACTCATAAATTCTACCCCTTTAGCCTGATAAGAGAGCTTCGGAATGTTTTTCTTTGTCTGTTATATAAGTATACTCACCTTTTCTGAACAGTGGAACATTTTGAAATTATCTTCCTACACTTGAGTGGGTAAGCCAGTGATGAGTGACATCCCATTAGATTAGTTCATTAATTCATTGTATTTTCTTGCTGAAAAAAAGAGGAAAAGAGGGATATCCAAAATGTTCAGTCCTATGTATGTGTGTTTGTTGTTGTTGTACATATGTTATAAAAGGATTTGTCTTCCTACTGCCCCTACCAGCTGCCTTCCTGATATCTCTCCCCCCACCTCTCCCTCTCTGTGTCATCCACATGCACACTTCACCCTAATCACAAAGAATCTCTTGCAGTTCCCTACATCCTATACTATTTCAGTTTCATGTTGTTCCACTGATCTCAGGTACTTTTCTTCCATCCTTGTTTACCCTGAGAATCACTATTTATATTTTAGGAGTCAGTTCAGTTGTAAGTTCCATTTTCTCACCACTTTCTCCAGCCTTCCACCTCAGTCTCATTAACTCTTTGCCTGTGCCTCCACTGTACCATATGCAGATGTCTATTTTAGCACTGATGATAGTATCCTTATTTTTGAACTTGTCTTTTCATCTAAGATTACTACAAGACAGGAATCTTGTCTTATTTGGCTATTAGGTAGCCTAATATTTGACACAGAGAAGATATGTACTTAATAAATACCAAAGATAGGAGTCAGCAAATTTCAGACAGGTTCCGGGAAATGGGGCCTGGAAATGGAGAACCTCATAGGCAAGGCACCCAAGCAACCAATAAGGCCACCTAAGTTTCAGTCGGGCTGGGATTTAGCTCAGTTGGTGGAGCGCCGCTCTGCAGTCTCTGAGGTACCCAGTTCGATTCCCAGCACCGCAAAAACGGGAGAAGGACATGGCAATCCACTCCTGAGGCAATCCCAAAACAGTCAGCCATTGAAAACCCTATGAGGGTCACTATGAGTCAGACATGATTCCATAGCACCTAACAACAACAACAAGTGTCAGTCAGACCACATGAGTTTCATTCTCCTAACCCCATTCTTCAAAGGAAACAGGTAGTGACTTAGTTAATAGTCACTAGATCAAGTCCCATTCTTCTAAGAAAAACACATCCCATGACCTGGTTAACACTCACCTACCTAATCAATCTCTACATAGAAACAAAAGAAACAACTGCCCTTTAACTCTATTGAGCCAATATACTGGTACCCCACTAACTGAAGACCAGTCTCTTAAAGCTAGCTCAAAAAGTCCAACCCAAAGAAAGACCATAAAAACCTCTAGACAACAGCCCCACCTGTTGAAACCCTCTGTTCATATGGAGGCTTTGTCCATCCTCTGAATAAAATCTTCCTTGTTCTCGCTCTCCTTGGTGGTCTGTGAGTTTATTCCTAAGTCACTGAACTCAAGGGCCCCAGCACCCAACACCTGAGGAGAATCTCTGGTCTCACCAGGAGTGCCAAAAAATGTATACACATTTTAAGAGATGTTATCTGTGTGTTCATTTTCAAAGTTGAATTATGGTAGCAATGCCTAGTATGATTTTCTAGATTATACTTCTACTATCACATCAAAAGAAACATATAACACATTCTTAAAAGAGCAAAATGGAAAGTTTTCATCCCAAGATGCATATACATTTTGTGGCACCCTCTGAAGCTATCTATGTAGTTAGTTAAGTTCCCTTTTGATCCTCTCCAGAGTAGTTCTCATGCAATGGCTGGTAGGAGTATGGCAACAATACTCCTATAGCTTCATATTTTAAAAACACACCATAAATAAAATCATTATAATAGAACCCTGGATGTGTGCAGTTGGCATTCTTAAAAGGTTCTGAGTGGATGCCTGTTTGTTTGTACAATAATTGGATATAAATTATTTAAAATTGATGTTTAATATGCACTCAGATGACCATCCACCAGATGCCCTTCCTAGTCAATTTCTCTCATTCCTCTAGCAAAAATAATTACTTTCTGATTCCTGTCACCATAGACTCTCTTTGCCTGATGTTGGGTTTCACATAAATATAAAAACATAAGTACAAAACCAGTATGTATCTTTTTGTGTCTACCTGTTTCCATTCAGCGTTATGTCTGTGATGCTCATCCACGTGAATTCTTTTGTACACCAGTACTTTGTTATTTTGCATTGCTCTGTAGTATCTCATTGTATGAACATATAACAATTTTATTTTGCATTCAACAGTTGATGGAAATTTGGGTTATTTCCAGTTTCTACTGTGGATATTCGGTAGTTTTCTTTGAAAACCAAACTCCAGAGTATAGCTTCAATGTCCTGCTTTTGTCCTTTCTCTTTCTTCTCCTGATAATGATGAATTAATCTTGCAGAGAATGTGCTTAACTCTACTCATTCAGTTAGGAAATATTTATGGATCACCTTCTGTATGCCAGGTCCTATGCAATTGTCTCTCTCTTCAACAAGCTTATAGACTAGTTGAAAAGCAATTAAAAGTATACAAAATGGCCAGGTTTGTTGTTGCATACCTTTAATCTCAGCAACTGGGGAAGCTGAGGCAGCAGGAGGATCATGAGTTGAAAGCCAGAGGCAGACTGTATAACTTAATAAGACCTTACCTCAAAATAAAAAATAAAAATAAAAATAAATTTAAAATGGCCTGGGAGTGCAGCCAGCTGTAAAACACTTGTAATGTATGTGTGAGGCTGAGTCCAACCCCCAAGTACCAAAAATAAAGGGAAAAAAAGTGCATGCAAAATGTTATAACAAAGAAATAAAAGATGCTCTAAGTGTTTATAACAAGAAGAGCTCTCTGGCATGAGGTTAGGAAGAGTCCTCCTGCAGAAACAATATTCTAGCTGGCATTTGGAAGATGAGAAAATGTACTCCAGGAAAAGGTGACAAAGGGCAGAGCATGGATGACAAGAGCAAGGCCTTCACATGGTAACAGAATCCAAAGGAGTCCCACATAGCTAAATCTTAGAGAGGCAAGGGGGAAATGGTGGGAGATGAGGCTGGAGGGGTAGACAGAAGCCATGTCATGAAGGCCTTATGGATTATCTGAAGAGTGTGGGGCCTAGTCCATTAAAGAGTTTTAAGCTGGTTAGAGACATGATCAGATATAACATTAATTTTTTTTCCAATGTTAACCTTCAAATTGCAAAGTCCACAAATGGTAAGTGCAAAGAATTTCTATATATGCTTTCACTCAGGCAGTCTAACCAGTTAGAATATTTCTAACACCTAGAAAGTTTTCTCCTTCTCCATCAGGGCCCACCCATTCCAAGTGGAGCCCCTATTCTGATTCCTTTCACCCAGTATTACTTTTGTCTGTTTGGTGTGTTTGGTTGGTTGGTTGGTTATTTTGCAGTACTGTGGCTTGCTAGGCAAATGGTCTACCAGTGAGCTACAACTCAGCCCTTTTTTTTTTTCTTTCTTTTTTAATCAATCTATTTATTTACTTATTTCCTGGTAATCTTGTTTTATTAGTTATTTTTAGCATACAAACTAATGGGTTCCATTGTGACATTTCCATGCATGTATATCATTAAACATTGCTCACATTCACCTCCCTCATTGTCCTCTTATGATCTCCCTCTCCTCCATTCCCTCCCTACCCATTAAAGCTCTACCTTCTACTTGTATGTCTTGTTTGTGTGTATATCTTTCAATATACTATCTATATATCTATATCTATCCAACTTTTGCCTTAAGAGCAACATATGTAACATTTCTTTTCCTTTCTCCCATTACCCTTTCTTCTTGCCCCCTCCCTCCTCTCTTCAGTCCATTATCTTTCCCTACATAGGACCCTTTTACTGTCGCGACCTGCATATCTTAATGTTGAATATATATTGAAATCTAACATCCACATATGAGAGAGAATATGCAATGTTTCTCTTTCTGGGTCTGCTTTATTTCATTTAAAGTGATAATCTCTAGATCCATCCATTTTCCAGCAAAAGCCATAATTTTATCCTTCTTTATGACTGAATAAAACCCCATGATGTATATATCCATAATTTCCTTATCCACTCATCTGTTCATGGATACCTAGGTTGATTCCATATCTTAGCTATTGTGAGTAGTGCCATGTGATAAACATGAATGAGCACATATCTTTATGGTGTGTTGACTTATATTTGTTTGGGTACATACTTAGGAGTTTTCTTGGGTCATATGGTAGTTCTGTTTTTAATCCTTTGAGGAACCTTCATACGGATTTCCATAGTGTCTATACTAGCCTGCATTCTCAGTAGCAGTGTAGTAGGGTTCCTTTCTCCCTGCATTCTTGGCAGCATTTGTAATAGTTTGTTCTGTTGATATTAGCTATTCTGACTGTGGTGACATGGTATCTCAATATAGTTTTGATTTGCATTTTCCTGATGACTAAAGATGTTGAAAATTTTTTCATATGTCCATTTGCTATTTGTATTTCTTCTTTTGAGAACTCTCTGTTCAGTTCATTTGCCCATTTTTTGATTGGATACTTAACATTTTTGGTATTTAATTTTTGAGCTCTTTATATATTCTAAATATTAATCCCTGTCTGATATATAGCTGGCAAAGATTTTCTCCCATTCTTTAGGCTGTCTCTTCACTCTGATAATTGTGTCCTTTGCTGTGCAAAAGCTTTTTAATTTAATGCAATCCTATTCTTCACTCTTGGTATTGTGTCTTGCACTATTGGGGTCCTATTCAGAAAATCCTTGCCAATGCCTGTGTCTTGAAGTGTTTTCCCTAGGATTTCCTCTAGCAGTTTCAACGTTTTAGGTTTTACATTAAAGTCTTTCATCCATTTGGAACTCATTTTTGTACAAGGTAAAAGAGAAGGATCTGGTTTCGGTCTTCTACGTGAGAGGATCCAGTTCTCCCAACTCTATCTTTTCAAGCAGCTATCTTTTCTTGAACCTATATTTTTGCCACCTTTGTCAAATATCAGGTGGCTATAGCTGCATGGGTTTATTTCTGGATCCTTTATTCTGTTTGATTGGTCTACATATCTGTATTAGTGAAAGTACCATGTAGTTTTTGTTACTACAGCTCTATATAATTTGAAAATGGGAATTGTGATGCCCCCTGCATCGTTCATTCTACTTAGGATTACTTTAGCAATTCAGGGTCTCTGTGCTTCCCTATGAATTTTAGGATTTTTTTTTCTATTTCTGTGTGGAATGCCATTCGGATTTTAATGGAAATTGCATTGAATATATAGATTGCTTTTGGTAATATAGACATTTTCACAGTATTAATTCTTCTGATACATAAGCATGGGAAATGTTTCCACTTTCTGATGTCTTCTTCAGTTTCTTCACTGTTTTAAGGAATTCATCGTAGAGGTCTTTAACCTTCAATAGGTGTCTTACAAGGTATTTTATTTTTTGAAGCTATTGTGAATGGGATTGTTTTCCTTATTTCTTTCTCCATCTTTCTCCAATAATCATTGGCATATAGAAAAGCTACTGATTTTTGTATGTTGATTTTGTATCCGGCTACTTTACTGAAAATTTTTTTATATGTTGTCTTTATAATGTTGAAGTATATTTCTTGAATTCCTAGTTTCTTCAAGGCTTTTATCATGAAGAGGTATTGAACTTTGTCAAAGGCCTCTTCTGCATTTATTGATATGATCATGTGATTTCTGTTTCTGAGTGTATTTATGTGCTGTATTACAGTTATTGTCTTGCATATGTTGAACCACTTTTGCATTCCTGGGATGAAACCCACTTGAGCATTGCATATAATCTTTTTAATGTGTTATTGAAGCTGATATGCAAGTATTTTATTTAGGATTTTTATATCTATATTCATCAGAGAAACTGGTGTGTAGTTTTATGTTTTTGTTGTATCCTTAGCTAGTTTTGGAATCAGGATAACACTGGCTTCATAGAATGAGTTTGGTAGTGTTCCTTCCATTTCTATTTAATGGACTCATTTGAGATTTGTTTGTTGTTGTTGGGTGCCATCAAGTCAGTATCCGACTCATAGCGACACTCATAGGGTTTTCAATGGCTGAGTGCTTCATTTGAGAAGCATTGCTATTAATTTTTCTTTAAAATTTGATGGATCAAAGAATTTGATGGTGGAGTCCATCCAATCCTGGGCTTTTCTTAGTTGAAATACTATCTGTTACTCCTTCTATCTCATTCATGTTATAGGTCTGTTTAAGTTGTTCATACACTGTTGATACAATTTTGGCAAGTTTTACATTTGTAGGAATTTATCCATATCATCTAAGTTTTCCAGTTTTTTTTTGAAGTATAAGTTTTCAAGGAATTCCCTAATGATTCTCTGGATTTCATTAGTATCTGTAGTAATTTTCCCTTTCTTGTCTCTAATTTTATTAAATGGGAGAAGGACGTGGCAACCCACTCCCAAGGCAATCCCGAAACAATCTGCCATTGAAAACGCTATGAGGGTTGCTATGAGTCGGACACGACTCGATGGCACCTAACAACCACAACACAATTTTATTAAGACTTCTCTCTCTTTCCTTTGGTTAGTTTGGCTAAAAGTTTGTCAACCTTGCTTATCTTTTTTAAGAATTAGCTCTTTGTTTCATCGATTCTTTTCATTGTTTTTTTAGTCTCCAATTCATTAATTTCTGCCATGATCTTTATTAATTCTGTCTACTGATTTTGATTTTGCTTGTTCTTGTTCTTCTAAGACTTTGAGGTATATCATTAAGTAATTTGTTGGAGCCCTCTGATTTTTTTAATATAAGCACTCATAGCTATAAACTTCCCTTTTTCAATTGCCTTTTCTTAGGATCCCCACTTGTCTGTCAGTTTGCTGTATTGCAGGGGCTTGCATGTTGGTGTGATGCTGAGAACTATGCCACCAGTACTACAGATATCAGCAGGGCCACCCATGGTGGACAGGTTTCATCTGAGCTTCCAGACAAAGACTAAGGAGAAGGACCTGACAGCACACTCATGAAATAATTAGTCATTGAAAATTCTAAGAGTAGCAGGGGAAACCCTGTCAAGGATAGTGCCAGAAAATGAGCCCTCCAGATTGGAAGGTACTGAAAAGATGATTAAGGGAAGAGTTACCTCCTCAAAGTAGAGTCAACCTTAATGATGGAAATGGAGTAAAGCCCCAGGGATGTCCATTTGCTCAGGTAGCACAACTAAAAATGAGAAGAAACAATTGTAAACATCCATTAGTAATTGGAACATGGAATGCATGTAGTATGAATCTACAAAAATTAGAAGTTGTCCTAAGTAAAATGGAGCACATAATCATTGGCATTCTAGGCATGAGTGAGTTAAAATGGACTCGTATGGGGCATTTCGAATCAGATAATCATATGGTCTACTATGCTGGACATGATACCTTAAAGAGAAATGGGGTTGTATTCATCATGAAAAAAGACATCCCAAGATCTGTCTTGACGTACAATGCTGTCAGTGATAGAATACCATCCATACACCTACAAGGAAGGCCTGTTAATGTCACTATTATTCAAATGTATGTACCCAACACTATGGCCACAAATAAAGAACGGGAAATTTTTACTAGCTTCTGCAGTCTGAAAATAAACATGCAATCAAAATGCACTGATCAATACTAGTGATTGGAATGCAGAAGTTGTAAACAAAGAAGGCTCAGTTTTGGAAAATATGGCCTTGGTGACAGAAATGATGTTGTAGATCACATGATCAAATTTTGTCAGACCAGTGACTTTTTCATTGCACATACCTTTTTTTCACCAACATAAACATCCACTATGCACATGGAATTCACCAGATGGAACATACAGGAACAAAATTGACTAGAATTGTAGAAAGATATGATAGAAAAGCTCAATATCAGAAGTCAGAACAAGACCAGATGCTGATTGTGGATCAGACTATCAACTGTTCATATAGAGGTTCAAATTAAAGGTGAAGAAAATTAGAACAACTGTGCGAGACCCAAGGTATGACCCTGAGTATATCCCATCTGAGTTCAGAGATCATCTCAAGAACATACTTTGTATGATAGACACTAATGATTGAAGACCACATGAGTTGTGGCATGACATCAAAGACATCGTTCATAAGGAAAGCAGACAGTTATTATAAAGACAGGAAAAAAGAAAAGACCAAATTACATGTCAAAAGAGATTCTGAAACTTGCCTATGAACATCAAGTAGCAAAAGTAAAAAAGAAGACTTGATGAAGTTAAAGAACTAAACTGAAGATTTCAGAGGGCAACTCAAGAATATCAAATATTATACCATATGCAGAGAAAGCCAAAATGGAAGCGCACACTATGTTATTCTCAAGCTTAAGGAATTAAAGAGCAAATTCAAGCCTTGAATGGTAATCATGAAGGATTCTACAGGGAAAATATTAAATGACACAGGAAAAATCAAAAGAAGAGGAAAGAATACACAGTGTCATTATACTAAAAAGAATTGGTAGATAATATAACATTTCAAGAGGATGTATATGATCTAAAACCAAAGGTACTGAATGAAGAAATAGCTAGGTTGAAGGCATTGGCAAAACACATGGCTCCAGGAATTGATGGAATATCAATTGAGATCTTTCCATAAACAGATGCAGTGCTGGAGGTGCTCACTTATCTATGCCAACAGATTTGGAAAACAGGTATCTTGCAAATTGGCTGGAAGAGATCCATATTTGTGTCTATTCCCTAGAAAGGGGATCCAGCTAAATGCAGAAAGTATCAAATGATATCAGTAATATCACATACAAGTAAAATTTTGCTAATAATCATTCAAAAGTGACTGTAGCAGTACATTAACAGGGAACTGTCAGACAGCCAAGGCAGATTCAGAAGAGGGCATGGTATCAGGGACATCATTGCTGACATAAGTTGGATATTGGCCAAAAGCAGAGAACACCAGAAAGATGTCTCTGTTATATTGACTGTGGAAAATCATTTGACTGTGTATATCAGGATAAATTATAGATAACATTGTGAAGAATGAGAATACTAGAACACTTAGTTATACTCATGGGGAATCTGTACATGGACTAAGAGGGAGTCATTCAAACAGAACAAAGAAACACTGCTTGTTTTAATGTTAAGAAAGGTGTGCAACAGGGCTGTATCCTTTTACAGATCATTTTTAATCTCTGTGCTGTGCAAATAATCCAAGAAGCTGGACTTTATGAAGAACATGGCATCAACATTGGAGGAAGACCCATTAACAACCTGCATTATGCATATGGCCCAACTTTGCTGAAACTGAAAAGGACTGGAAACATTTACTGATGAAGATCAAAAACACAGCTGTTAGTGTGGCTTGTGTCTCAACATCAAGAAAACAAAAATCCTTGCAACTAGGTCAGTAAGCAACTTCATGATTGATGAAGAGAACATTGAGGTTGTCCAAAATTTTATTTTCACTTGATTCTACAATGAAAACCTACATTAACAGCAGTCAAGAAATCAAAAGACACATTGCATTGGGAAAAGCTGGTGGAAAAGAACTCTTTAAAGGGTTGAAAAGTAAAGATGTCACATTGAGTACCATGTCCCTAACTCATTCTATGGAATTTTCAGTCACATCATATGTTTGTGAAAGCTGGACAGTGAATAAGGGACTCAGAAGAATAATTAATGCTTTTGAATTAAAGTCGAGTCGAATCTTGAATATGCTATGGACTGCCCCAACAGATCCATCCTAGAAGTATAACCAGAGTGCTTTTGGAAGCAAGAATGTCTAGACTACATCTTATGTATTTTGGACATGTCAGAAGAAACCAATCCCTGTAGAAGGACATCATGTTTGGGAGAGTGGCAGGTCTGTAGAAAAAGGAAGACTCTTAACTACATGGATGAACACAGTGTCTGCAACAATGAGCTTAAACAAAAAAGAAAGGAACATGTGTATGTATGGCACAGTGTTCAGGAGTATTTCATTCTGTTGTAAATCGTGTAATTATGAGTCAAAGCCAACTCAGGGCACCTAACAACAGCAGCAAAGGTTCTGGTAGGTTGTGTTTTCATTCTCATTTGGTTATCAGAATTTTTTATTTCCTTCCTTGTTTCCTCAAGGACTCATTGACCATTTAAGAGTGTATTGTTGAATCTCCATGTATTTGTCTCCTTTCTGTAATTTCTCTTGCTGCTCATTTCTAGTTTTATTCCTTTAGGGTCCAATAAAGTATGCAAAATTATTTCAATTTTTCTGAATTTATTAAGACTTATGGCCTAAAATGTGATCTATTTTAGAGAAAGTTCCATGGGCTAGCAAGAAGAATGCATATTCTCTAGCTTTTGAATAGAATATCTGGTAGATATCTAGTAAGTCCATTTGATGTATTGTGTCCAGCCCTTTTTAGAAATTTTACTTTGAAACAGGATCTCAATAGGTTGCCCAGGCTGGCCCCACACTTGTAGTCTTCCTACCTCAACCTCCAGAGTAACTGAGATTGCAGGCATGTGCCACCACACCTAGCATTTTGAACTAGAATATTAACAAAATCCTCCAGTGATACACCTTATGTCTGACCACTTGTACTAAAGATAAGTTCTGTATGATTTGTCCATGTCACAATATTTGTCCTTTTTCATTGCTCTGCAGTATTCCATTGTATGAATATACCCCAATTTATTTGTTCTCCGCTATTGATGGATATGAAAATTTCTTTTGTTTCTTTGTGAGTGTTTTTAGCCAGTTATTATGCATTTCTGTGTTGTTCTCTTTTGGTGGACATCAACATTGATTTTAATGGGAGACACAATGCTTTAGAAGCTCACCCTGCCTGCTGGGTGAAGGATGATTTGGAGGAAGTAGAGGTGGCAGTGCCTCAGGCCCCAACTCCTAGAGGCACAGCCTTTCACCAACTGGCATAGAATTGTAGAATACACATTCAGAATAGTGTAATCATCTCACAAATCAAATCATACAGTAAAAAGTGGAAAGCAAAGTTCCTTTTGGTTTCTGTCTTCAGTACGTAAGTAGTTGTTATTGTTTACAGCCAACTGCTGCTTAGAACTGGCAGTAACTGGAGAGACCATATGACACCACAAGTTTCGCTGACTTGTACTTGAATATACCCCAGTAAACCAAACTGTTATCATCACACACCAGGAACCTCTTCAGTCCACAGTTTCCCGTGTGTGTGTGTATATGTGTGTGTGTATGTGTCCTGGTGATGGGAGTGGGATGTCTGAAGTGACAGATGGATTTCTCTGACTGTTTCCTTTCCAGTTTCCCAGAATCCTGGGTTGTATGCAGCATTTCTGACCCATCCCTGCAGAGGAACTAAAACAGCACACGTACAGAGACAGTGTTCTCCAAATTAAAGTTATTTTGTTTTTTTTTTCCATTTTCTAATTGCGAATTTATTTATATGTCTCAAATACTTTAAAATTAACACATTTAGTTGTGTGTGTGTGTATGTGTGTTGTATGTATAGATAGGTAGAAACATAGTTACCCTTATAGAAAATAATACAATCACATAAAATTATAAGTATTTTTAATAGAAATTTCTAAGCTCTTCAGCCACAGTAAATATTCAGTCCTTAGAATATTGGTCATAAGATATGTCGTTTTGTTGTTGTTAGGTGCCATCGAGTCAGTATCCAACTCATAGGGTTTTCAATGGTGGATTGACTTTTGGGAGTGGGTTGTCGGGTCCTTCTCTCAAGCCTACAGCTTCTGGTGTTCCCAGGTGGTCTCCCATCCAAGTACTAACCAGGCCCAACCCTGCTTAGCTTCTGAGATCTAACAGGATCAGACATCACAGTGCTAAGGCTGCAAGCTGGTCATAAGGTATGGTAATATAATCATTAAGAGACTTTGGTCTGTTTCTACATTATCAAATCAGGCTTTTGACCCACTACTGAGCATTATAATTATATATTACACCTGACATTTTTTCCTTCTTCTGAATGTGTTGTGCATTAACTCATTTAATAAACATTTGTAGAAAACCTGCAGTTTGTCAGACAAGTTGGGTCACTATTATAGGTCGCTGCTCTCAAAGTAGAGCACTGAAGGTAACATATAAGGCTTCTGCTGAACACATATTGTCTTTTTTAAAAGCCCCAGAAAGGTGCTGGTGTGGTTGTGCCCACTAGTAATCCCAGCACTCAGGAGACATAATGAAGGTACGGTCACTGGTCAGAAAGAATTTACCGTCTTGTAGGTGAGATAGTGAACCAGTGCAAGTAAACCAGGGTCTACCACACCCCTTTTAAAGCCTAGACTAAAATTATTTGGCCAGGGATTTCTGGTAGCACAAAAGAAGGGCATTTTAATTACAGCATGTGACCCTTGGGCTTACATTTCAAGAATGAGAGGTATAAGGGAGGAAGAGCATTCCAAACACAGAGATCAGGAGGTGCAAAGGCACTGAGGCAGAGTTTAGTCTAGTACAAGCAAGGAATGACTAGTATGGTTGAAGCAAGTGTTGCACATGCTCAGTGAAACTGGCAAGAAGGGTAGAGAGGTAGATAGGGGCAGAGCTTCCCAGGTTCACTATGTGGGAAAGTGTGTGGATGGAGAAGGAAGAACCCTGAATCCCCCTCTTTTTGTTAGTGCTTTTTGTGTGTCTCAAGCATATCATTGGCCTTTAGTGTCCACAGCACTATAACCAGAGAACTAGGGAGAGTCATTCCCATACCATGTTCTGGAAACACTGTTTCAGTAGAAATAAGATGAGTTGTGAAAAATGTTTTGTTTTGTTTTGTTTTTTCTCATTTCAGTAGTTAGAAGAAGATTGAATGCTATGTTAACTTCTTTAAGAGTCACAATGGTATTAGCATATTAAACATTTTAAAACTCTTCGAGTAAAAAAACCATTTCAGTTTTCTTTAACTTACCATTTTCCAAATTTCTTGAGCTTGGAGCCAATTTTCTATACTATTGATATTAGTGTGATGCTGTGGAGCCCCATTTCGGCAAACAGTGGACTGGGTCTTAGAGGTCCAATCATTGTCATTCATTAGTTGTTTGTTTGTTCATTTGTTTTTACAGTGGTGAGGATCAAGTGTAGGGTGTCATGCTTGTGAGCATACTAAGCAAACACTCTACCACTGAGTTACACCCCAGCCCTTAGTTAAATTTTTTAAAAGCACAGAACCAGAACTGATTCTTATATACTGACTTCTTACTTTAGATTGCTATTGTATCCCTGTAATAAACTTTAGTTGTTTATTTTTCATAGCAATGTTTTTTAATTGCATTAGCTATCTTAGAATTTTCCCCTTCATTTTTAATGTCATGCCCAGACTTTATTACCTGCTAATAAGTTGCAAGAAATGTGAATTGTGTCTAAACAAATATCAATCATTTTAATGTGCTTAATAGAAATTATAATGAGTAGAGTCAGGGTTTTACTTATTATGGAGTCCTTATATTCTGCATTAGCAAACATCAAAATTATTAATTAGTCAATCATTTGTGGTGCTAAAGAGATCAAATAAATTAAAACAGGATTGACCTTGTTAGAAATTTAGTATTTTCAACATTTATCAGGCAGAGCCACTGATTTGGAAATTGTTATAAATTTTTGAAAAATGAGAACTTTTTTTCCTGTAAAAATCCCCATCATTTTGCAAACTGCGGTATCATTTTCCTTGAAGAGAATGTAGTGATCGATTACCCGGAGTGCTACTATGACAAGGTAAACCAACCAAATAGCTGGCAAATTATATGTAATCATATAGCATCACATAGGTGCTATGTTGAGAGCAACCATTAGCATTAAACTGTGCTGTTTTAATCATTCCCTGCTGGTACTTCGTGTTCATGCCCCAAGTCTTAACCTTCAGGGGATATACAGAGGTGTTTGCAATCACTTTTTCCTTTCCAAATGCCATCATCACTATTCTTGTTACCCAAAAGCACTGTAATAAATACAAGGTAAACCTGCTTACCAATGAGATTTCAAAATACAAAAAATAAATAAATAAATAAATAAATAATAAATCATGTTCAGAAAGAGGTTTACTTTTCTATATTAATATGCTTTTATTAGTAGTATTGTCCTGAAAATCCTGAGAAATTATAAGCAAGTGGAGAAAGAGAAGGATCAGAGATGGATAAAAAGAAAAAGATCCCTCTTGAGAAGTTGATAATCTAGTCAGGAAGCCCAAACACACCCGCAGTGCCTTGAGAACAGTTCACAGTAATTCAGCCAGTGTCACAGAACCAGTGCACAAATTGAATACATGAATTGTGAGGTCCAATAAAGAAGTGATCAAATTATCCTTGGTTATTAATGGATTAAATTGAGTAAGAAAAGTAAGGGCTCCCCAAACTACCCGAGAGATGATTATCAGTCATGTAATTAGGAGTAGGATGAAGCACCTTCTTCTAGTAATCAGAGTCACCTCCCCGTGCTCATCTTGGCCGCATTGTTTTACATTTGAAGGAGGCTGTTAGGATGGCTGAACTCCACTCTCCTATATTAATTGCTGTCCGCATGTTGTAGGATATCCTGCATTGTGAATCAGGATGAGGATTTTAGATTCTTCCTAACGTAGCTGGGCAGAATCAATTCCTGTCACTCACACACAAATACAGAGGAATGGGATTATAGATCAGGGTGAAGCTGCAGTGCTTTAATCTTAAAATCAATACAGGAAAGGAAGTTGAACTTGTGGGGATTCTATAGAGACTGTAATTTGGTTTCCTGTGAGGCTCGCCTTACAGAATATAATGTTCCCTCCTTCTCTCCTTCTAATTATTTTACTGAGGGTGAAAGAGGGAGGGGAAGAAGAAGAAGAAGAAGAAGACAGAAACCTCTACAGGCAAATCATCTTGAATAAGCATGCAAATGTAACTCATAATTCAAGTTAATCCTTCATTGTGTTGAGAAAAGCTGTGCACTTTTATCCATTCCTTTTAGTTTCAGAAAAAAGAATTAGGCAAAAGCCTTTGCCCCATGGTCTGTTATTTGAGCATAGTAAAATTCCTTTGATTCTTCCATAGGTCACTGTCAGGCTGGAAAACGGCTATTTTTAATGTTTTCTTTTATGGTTGAGTGTACTATAGCCTGTTTAATTTTATATAAATAAATATTCAACTGTTATTGAACAAAGGATTCTGGACTGCTAAGTATGTGATTAATGTTTACTCCAGTGTAATTCTGCTCCTTTTGAAAGAAGCATGAACTAACGCTTTAAACAACTCAACCTTTTCTTAATCAAAGATTTAGAGTTTATTGAATATGCCTCTCTTTATATCTAACACTGAGTTGTTGCCCAGTACTATCTGTCTCTAGCTTTAGGATGGGCTTATTATTTTTCCCTTCGGATAGATCTTCAGTTCGGTTTTAAAATATGTCAGAGTCTGTTTGAACCCCTCTTTACAGTGCTGACAATAACACTGCTACTGTTTGGATCTGGAATCTTCCCCAAAGGCCCATGTGTTAAAAGCTTATTTCCCAGAGTGGCACTTTTGGGAGGTTGTGAAGCTTTAAGAGGTAGAGTCTAGTGTGAGGTCTTCAGGCCGCCGGGGGCCTGTTCTTGAAGGAGACTGTGGCACTCCAGCCCTGTCCTCTTCTCTTTTGTTCCCTGCCATGAAGTAAGCAGTTTTGCTCCACCATGATGTGCCTTGCACTAGGGCAAGAACAATGTTGTTGTTGTTGTTGTTAGGTGCCGTCGAGTCGGTATCCAACTCATAGCAACCCTCATAGGGTTTTCAATGGCTGACTATTTCAGGATTGCCTTGGGAGTGGATTGCCAGGTCCTTCTCCCAGGGCAAGAACAATAGGGCTAGTCAATTATGGAGTGAAACCTCAAGACTGTAAGCAAAAATAAACCTGTTTTTCTTTATAAGTTGGTTATCTCAGTTGTTACAGCAGCAGAAAGTTGACAAGAACAAATATGAAAATACTGTCATCCCGTGAGAAAATGATTGGGCCATGGGCTGAACACAGGCCTGGCTCTGAGGCAGAATGGTACAATTAAAACAGCAAAGCCTTGACCCCCTGCTTTGTTTGCTTCAAATTTCAAAGCCACTTTGCTCATATTTTAACTGGTAATGAGTCTAAGTAGGAGTGATTGAAATGTTGAGAGGATTAAATGAGCTAAGTCTACACAGTGCACATGTAAGAACCCTGTAAATGTTCATAATGATGATTATGAGTCTCATGTGAGATAACATATGCTGTGTGTGTGCAAACATTCTGCAAGCTGTAAGACACAATGCAAATGCTGGTTGTTGTTAATAGATCAATGGCTTTATAACTTAAACCTTGGAAGACTTTTTCTTTGTGCTGCCTATCATAGGTCACTGCTCTCAACACAGAGCACTGGAGGTAATATATAAAGCTTCTGCTGAACATGCACTGTCTTTCTTCAAAGCCCCAGAGACATACTGGTGTGGTTGTGCACGCTAGTAATCCCAGCACTCAGGAGGCTAAGGCAGGAGGATTGTGAGTTCTAGGCAAGCATGGGTTAAATAGAGAATTCAAGTCCAATTTGAGTTACATAGCAACAGAGCCAAGACCCTGTCTCAAAAACAAAACAAAACAAAACAAAAAAAGGTCTAAGGAGATAGCTCAGAGTTAACAGTGCCTGCCTAGCTTGTGAAGGGCCCTGAGTTCCATCCCCCACCATTGTTAAAAAAAAAAAAAAATTCACAGAGACATCTTAGGAATGCCAAGAATTCCATGATATCAATTTGAAAGTTCTAATCCTATGTCATTCCATTGAAAACACCTTCTCAAGTCTTTGAAAAACCAGCACAATGTGAGATGCTTATTTTGTTTTTGATTTTAGTCCACATTTTAAAGTGTCACATCCTTTAGGGGAGCTCAGGTGTCTTAAATCATCACATCCTGTCAGTTTCCTTCCTTATCCTACACATTACTTGAGTAGAGAAATCTGATGAATTTCTGTGTCCTCTCTTTTGTCCTTTATTTCCAGAGCACAATCATTGTGGAGAAGACAGTGCAAGACCTCATGAACCTGATGCACGACTTGAGTGCATATTCAGATCAGTTTCTCAACATGGTGTGTGTGAAGCTCCAGGAGTACAAGGACACCTGTGCTGCAGCCTACAGGTAGAGCTCTGTTGGGTCTAAGCAGACTCATGTTGAAATCTGCTGGTGGCTCTGATGGATGATGCTGCCTTCATTGCCCAGCTTCCGCCATTCATTACAGAAAAGGATCATTCCAGGATTTGTCAAGGGGCCTGACACAAACATGCGCCATAGAAACAGTGTCCTGGATCCTTGCACAGTCATACTGAGACAGGGAATGAAAGGGAAGAAGGCACAGACATTCAGGCTGCTATTGAGTGGGTCAGTTGAGGTGTCAGCCTTGGTTTTCATAGAAACCCAGGATTATATTCTAAGATTTGTCTTCCTCAAGGCAACTCAGTATCTTGATTAGTCCATCTAGTGGGTGAAAAGATCCTGAAGATAGAGTGTTTTTGAAGCTCTTAGTAATCTATAAAGTATTTCTTTTTCATTTTTACAAATTCATTCTTCCTGACAGTGACACCTGTTTTCAGCATCAGTGGCAATGAAAACCCAATGTTATAAACTTGAAAACCATTAGTTATCCCTTTGATTTCGTTTCTCTGGGTTCAAAAATCTTTCTGGGCATGTGGAAAAGATCACAGGACTTCTTATGGAAAGCTAATAATAGGAACAAATTATAGTCTGTCTGACAAAATGTGAAACAATTACAGAAGAAAAGAATGTATGATAAAACACTAAATTATATGTGATATATAATTAAGGATAGAGAGGTACTATACAGTGCATAATCAGGCCCTACCTGCCTAATACAGACTGTAAGGGCAGAAAGAGGAAAATAGAGAAAGGATTGTTGGATCCAAGAATGATTTTACAGAAGGTCGGATTATGGCATTGCAATAGATGGAGGGGATGCACTTATATTTCAAGGGTACAACAACAAGGAGGAAGTTCGACTGGAACAGAGTGCCAGTAGAAGGTAGTAGGAGATAATGTTGCATGGAAGAATGACACCTACCAACAAAGGGTCTTAAAAAATAAGACTTGGAGCCTGGCACTATGGTATACACCTGTAGTCCCAGTAACTCAGGAGGCAGAGGCAAGAGGATCGTGAGTTCGAGGCTATTGGTAGCCGGTGCAACTTAGCAAGATCCTGACTCAAAATTCAAAACAAAATTTTAAAAGAGGAGTTGTGGGGTGAAAGTTCAGAATAATAGTAGAACACTTGCAGAGCATGACTGAGCCCTGGGATCAAAGAAAAAACTACAAGAAAAAACTACAAAGAAAAAACAAAAAAAAAAAAAAGACTTGGAAATTTAGATGTTGTATAGTAAATAATGAGTCATTATAAATAACCCTGGAAGCCATGTTTAGGGAAGGTTAATCTGACAGAGTAATACAGTATAGATGAATGCTTAACCTCCCTCATTCCAGCAATAAGTGGTTGTTGTTGTTGTTAGGTGCCTTCGAGTCAGTATGCGACTCATAGTGACCCTCTGTACAACAGGGGAAACACTATTATCAGTGCTTCTCTGCTGTGCATAGGGTTTTCAATGGCAGACTGATTTTTGGGAGGGGGTTGCCAGGTCCTTCTCCCAAGCCTACAGCTTCTGGTGTTCCCAGGCGGTCTCCCATCCAGGTACTAACCAGGTCTGACCCTGCTTAGCTTCCAAGATCTGACGGGATCGGATGCCACAGGGCTATGGCTGCAGGCATAAGTGGTATGTATCCACAATTATATAAGAAAAGAAACCCAACCATCTCATGAAAGTGCACTCCCAATAATATTTTAATTTTTGTGTTTAGTGATTCTTCATCAAAACTTATATTTAGGTTAAAATCACACATATGATTAACAATTGTTATAATCAATTATGTACTAATTTATTTTAAAAAGGTTAAAATTTACTCTTGTGATAACAGATTTGAAATTATACAAATGTTTTACAGAAAATTATAATAGAATAATCAATAAAATACTTTAAAGCATAAAAATATATTCCATTAAAATAAAATTCAGTGAGGAAATGAAATACAAATAGTAATTCAAAGAGACAAAGGAAAAAGATACAACTGTTAAGCAAGAGCTTTTTCATATGTATTTTAACTATATAAGAGAGGACATCAATTCCTTATGGTATTGAGATTCCAATAGATGCATTTTTTATTTTTAGTTGACAAATAATTATATATATATATATATATATATATATATATATATATATATATATATGTTGTTAGGTGCCGTCAAGTCAGTATCCAACTCATAGCGACCCTCATAGGGTTTTCAATGGCTGAGTGCTTCGGGATTGCCTTGGGAGTGGATTGCCAGGCCCTTCTCCCATTTTTGCGGTGCTGGGAATTGAACTCAGGGCCTCAGAGACTGCAGCGCAGCACTCTACCCACTGAGCTAAATCCCAGCATATATATATACACACACACATATATATATATATGTATGTATATATATATGTATATATATATGTATATATATATGTATATATATATGTATCATAAAATGATTAAATCATGCTAATCGACATATCTTTCGCCTCACATACTTTTTTATGTGCGTGATGTGAACATTTAAAATGTATTCTTAGCAATTTTAAAATGCACATCATTGTTAACTATCATCACCATATGATGCAGTAGATCTCAAAACCTATTTCTTCAGTTTAACTGAAATTTTGTACCCTTTGACCAACATTTACTCAACCCATTCTTCCCATAGCCTCTGGTTGCCACCATTTTATTCCCCATTCAGGTTTTGGCATTTTTAGATTCTGCATATAAGTGAGATCATGCAATATTTCTGTGCCTGGCCATTGGATACATTAAAATATCAGTATTTATGATGTCAAAAATCATGTCTTTGCAACTAATAAAATTCACACTGAAAACAGCTAAATGTCACCTTTAAAATATGGGAAACAGAATATAGTTTTTCAAAATATTTTAGGGGATACTAAAATAACAATTATAAAGTCACTGACCAGAAGAGTTGTCTGAAATTAGAATTTCTAGGCCATAGCTATTGTACTTTCAATTTTAAAAAGGCAAATTCCCAACTGGTTACACCAAAGTCTCACCAAATGAGAATTGAACAACATATTTTACATATGAAACTTATATATTAAACAATATATACATATATATACATATATACATACATATGTATACATACATACATACACATATATGTATATGTATATATGTATGTATATATATATGATTTTTATTTTTTTGGTGGTGGTACTTGGGGTTGAACCCAGGGCCTCATGCTTGCATGCTTTGCCAGTGCTATACCACTGAGTTGCACCCTCAGCCCATTTTTTTACTTTTTTTTTGAGACAAGGTCTCACTAAATTACACAGAGTGCCTCTGATCTCGAACTTGCAATCCTCCTGCCTCCACCTCCTGAGTCGCTGGGATTACAGGCATGTGCCACCGTGCCCAGCTAAACAATAAAATATTTTATTTTATTTGTTTATTGATTTTTCGTGGTGCCAGGGGCCTTGCTCACACTTTGCAAGCAATGTGTCACTGAGCTGCACTATAGCCCCTTTTTTATTTTTTATCTTGAGGCAGGGTCTCACTAAGTTATGCAGGCTGCCTTTTAACCTTGAACTTGTGATCCTCCTGCCTCCACCTCCTCAGTAAGTGGGATTACAGATATGTACCACTGCCCCCTGCCTAAATATTTTTAAATAATTATATCCTAATAATATATTTTAAATTCATTTTTATGTTTATATTGAACCTACATTAATTTAACGCTTTTTTTACAAAGCAGGACATGCCCTCTTTTCTTATATCTGATGATGAGAAGCCAATGGTTTCTCACAAATAATGTTGATGAATATTCTTTATAATGGAGATGTTACATAACCTGCAAGAAGGTAGAGTTGAGGCTAGAATCCCACTAGTGACTGTTTTTATGGTATTATTGCTCCAATTATTTTGACAGAAAAGCTTAATTTCCTGTAGTTTGGCCCCTTATTTGTCACAGGGGATCTTTTCCTCATGGTTTTTGATCCTGTTTCTCAACACATGAAGTCAGCTTTATGTTACTGTAGTGTTATACCTAAGGCAGGTAACTTATGGAGAGAAAAAGGTTTATTTTGTCTCACAGTTCTGAAGATTCCAGTCAAAGATTAGTTGGCTGCATTGTTTTGGGCCTCTGGCAAGGGTGGCACACAAAGGCAGGAGCTTGGTGGAGCAAATCTCTTACACGTTGAAGCAGGAAGTAGAAAGAGAGAATGAGACCAGGGTCCTACAATTCCCTTTGAGGCCACATCCCCAATAACCTAAGGACCTCCCAGAAGACTCCACCTCCTAAAGATCTCTGGCACCCTCTAATAGTGCCACCCTGGGGACCAAGTATTTAACAGACATTTGAGGTAGGAGATATGACCTATATTCAAACCATAGCACCAATGTATCTACAAAGTAGGCTTGACATTGCTGAGTGGTTCTCATCTGAAGTTTTGTCTTGTTCTGAAGTAATACTACCCTATTCTTTTGTTCTAGAGCAGGTCCAAATCATTTAAACCCTTATATATGAAAATCTTTCACATTTGTGAAGATAACTATCATAGTCCATTGAGTATTTTTTTCTTCTCTATACTGGATATTCCTAGTTTTTGGTCAATCGTGGGTCAGTAAACCGTCTGTGTCTTACTCCTCCATTGCTTGCTAACTTGGCAGCATCTATCTTACAAAGGAGTCCCCCAAACCCAGCCCAGGGTTCCAGATGTGTTCTGGGGAGCACAGCAGCACCATCACCTGCCTATGGTAGGAACCAATGCTAGTCCAACTTCTTATTACCTTCTGCCCTTGTATTTGTTTAGCACCCACCAAGACACTATGAATGTAGGGGAGGAAAGAGGTTAACAAGTCATAGAGCTTGCCTCTCAGGGACTTACATTCTAGATGAAGGATAGAATGGGAAACACAGGACAAAAGAATAGAGTGTTAGTTTATGAGAGAAAGACAGTATGGTAGGCCAAGGTGCTATGCTCTAGGAGGAAGACATCACTGGAGAGGATGGGAATGGATCAGGGAGGATGTGAACCAAGCTGTTTGAGGAATGAAGAAGATTCAGAGAAAGATCCTTGGGAAGGAAAAAAAGAAGGAACCAGAGCAATGCCCAGGAAGTGGGAAAGAGTAGGAAAAGGATGAATAAGTGAGTCAAAGTCGATTTGAACCGAAGGCTGGGGTCAAATGGCAGGATCTTGGATGTCAGTCTCCAGGAACCAGGCCTTTTAAAATTAGGTAGGGTGGAGCCACTGCAGGTATGTGAGCAGGTAGTCACAGGTGCAGACCTGGGGTCTAGGGAGATTTTTCTGATTTTTGTGTAGTATGGATTGGAAAAGCAACAATGAAGAATTCAAGGGGAGAGAGAGAGTAAGGGCCTAAATTAGGAAACAGGCAAGGAAAATGGATAGGAAGGGACAGCTCAAGAGATAGTTAAAAGGTAAAATGTGCCATACTTGGCTACTGGCTAGCTGTTGATGGTAAGGAAATGTTAAGAAGAAACACTGGTTGAAATCATCATTATCTTTTCTATTTGTAATAATTTTTCCCCCATGCTTAGGGATTGAACCTAGGGCTTTCCACCACAGAGCTGCACTTCCAGCTCCTCATTTTATTTTTTCCTTGAGACAAGATTTTGCTAAGTTGCACAGGCTGCCTCTGTCCTTGAACTTGCTATCCTCCTGCCTCAGCCTCCTGAGTCACTGGGATTATAGGTGTGCACCACAGAACCCAGCTCTGTGATGACCTTTTTTAAAAACAAACTCAAGATTTCACATTTTTCCATTAAGTATAATGTTGTTTTTAACTCCTCATTTCAGGCTTTTGAGATATTTTTAAATCCTCATTCTATCATCAAAATAGCTATTCCTCCAAATTCCATGCCATTCTTGATTCTAGAAGCACTTTCAATTTCCTTATATATGTTATTGAAAAAATATTCAACAGGACAAGGCTAAGTTGAGAAATGTAGGGGTATGCCCCTTGAGACTTTCTTTCAGATGGACATGTATATATAACACAGTACTTCAGGACCTCATATATTTTTCTAACTAGGAACCTGAGCTTTAGGTCAGGAATAGATCCTGCAACCTAAGTTTCAATGGGCCTGCATCCCTAGCACTGAGGTATCCAATCCTGTCAGATCTCAGAAGCTAAGGAGGGTCGGGCCTGGTTAGTACCTGGATGGGAGACCGCCTGGGAACACCAGAAGCTGTAGGCTTGGGAGAAGGACCTGGCAACCCACTCCCAAAAATCAGACCACCATTGAAAACCCTATGAATAGCAGAGAAGCACTGACAATAGTATTTTGCTTGTTGTATGTATGTTTGCTATGAGTCAGACACTGACTCAATGGCACCTAAAAACAAGAAGTTTGTGTGGCAGCTTTCCATCTGCGAGTTATATGACCTTGAACAGGTGCTCAGCCTCTCTGCCTTAACTTCCTCATCTTTAAAAAGAGACTATAGTAGTCTTTTCCTCAAAGAGATGTTCAAAAATATTGACCTTTTAGAACTTTTTAAAGCAAAATAGTATACTCCAGAAGAGAGACTATTTTGATGACAGTAATGATGATTGTAATGACTGCCTTTACCACTACCATGGCATCCCTTATTTTTCATCATATGTCCTATGAGAGACTTTATAAGACTGTCTTCCCAATCCTGACCCTTTTAATACAGACACCCTCCTCTACCATGTCTCTCCAAGATGGGTGTGTGCAAACCACCTGTGAATGATACTGCACGTATTTGCTCAGGAATCCTCTCATCCCTTTACTTTTTGGACCCACTTCTTCCTGCTCTGCTGAACCATTTGTTAAAAATTCTCATTTTGGGCTGCTTTCAAACTACCCTTAGGAGCAAAGTCAAGACAACCAAGAGCCAAATTTACAATTTCTTCATTTAAGTCAGTTAGGAAAGGACCTTGTGATGTATTCTTTATGAGATTTTCCTAGCTCCTAGTGAGTAGCACTTCCTAATTGTTCACAGACAATCTTTAATAATCTTTTCAGATTTTGCTTAAAATGCCATTCAAATCATTTCTTAATTCACCTTTCTTTTCTTGTATGAACCTTGGGGATTTGCTCTTAGGCATTTTTCCTTGTCTGTCAAGATACTTCCTAGATTATTAGTAGTGGTTCTGTGACTCCATACCTTCAATCAGTTGAGTATCCCAAGATAAATTGCTTAATTTTTTTAAATCTGTTAGAATATTCTTTGATTTCAGTAATTATTAACATAATTGGTCACTCTGTCCTTAAAACAATTCATTTACTTGATTTCTAAGAATTCATGCATTCAACAAGTGTTTGTAGAGAACTCACACATGAGTTTGTAAATATTGCAATGAACCAAACACATTAAATGTCTACCTTTGTGGGGTTTACAATCTGTTGAGGGTGGGAGATGGATGATAAATTATAAATAAATATAACTGATAAACTTAAAGAATTTTTGAAGATAATAAGTACTGTGGAGAAAAGAACTAGAGCAGGGTAGATAACTCAGGAGCGTGGGAAAAGAAATTTGCAGTTTTAGATGGGGTACGCCACAGAGGCCCTGTAGAGTTGAGGTTTGAGGAACGGCTGGAAGGAGTTGAGGGAGTTAGACAAGATATGTGGGAAAAGGGTGCCCTGGCAGAGGGCCTAGGGCCTAAGGCAAGAGTCTGCATCACCCTGGTCAAGAACAGCAGTGCAGCCAGCATGACTAGAGTAAGTAAGCAAGGAGGTGGTATTAGAGGGCAGCCATGTGGAAACAAGGATGTGGAATTCTGCTCAGAAGGAAATGGGAGCCATGGCAGGAATTGTGCCAAGGAGCTACACAATCCTACTTACACTTCAAAATCTAAGTATTGGAAATAGCCTGTAGGGGGGTGGAAGCATGGAAACTAATCCAGGGATATCATGGTAGTCCAAGTAAGAAGTGAAGACAGTTCACTCTGTGGGTAGCAGCAGAGATGGTGAGCACTGGTGGAGTGCTGACCATTTTTAAGTGACAGCCCGCAGAATTCCCTGCCAGATTGGATATAGGGTCTGAGACAAAGAAAGGCATTGAAAATGACTCTTTGGACTTTTTATCTGAGCTGTGAAAGGTGCAGTTATCAGGTACTGAGATGGAGGACACTGGGTTTGGGGGCACACAGAGAAAAATTTAAACTCGGAGTGTCTATTAGACATATACTTGGAACCATGAAGTAGGCAGTTGGATATGTGCATCAAAAGGACAGACTCTGACCTGGAGATAGATATTTGCCATCAACATATACATGTTGTTGTTGTTGTTTTTGTTGTTGTTGTTAGGTGCCAGCAAGTCGTGTTTGACTCATAGCAACCCTTACAGGGTTTTCAATGGCTGATTGTTTCCGGATTACCTTGGGAGTAGATTGCTGCATCCTTCTCCCATTTTTGAGGTGCTGGGAATCAAACTCGAGACCTCAGAAATTGCAGAGCACCTTTCTACCAACTGAGCTTAATACTAGCCCCAACATGTACATAGTATATAGAAATAGTATTTAAAACCATGGTACTTGATGAAATCTATATGGAAGCCAGGGTATATATGGTACCGAAGAGGACCACGGACTTTAAGAACTTGGCAAAATGAGGAGAAACCAACAAAGGACACTGAGAAGCAACAATCAGTGAAGTAAGAAGAAAATCAAGATAATGTAGTGTCACAGAAATAAAGCAAAGACATGGAAGAATGTTGGAGTTCACTCCAGCCCAGTGGGGTTACGGAGCTTGCCCCAGTGCTGGTACTTGTGGACCCTTGGAAATAGGCAAGAGCCAGTGGCACCAAAGAAGGACTTCGGGAGCCTTCTTGCAAACAGGAACAGAATTTATTAAGCTGTTCCTACCAAGGTGAACAAAAGGGGGTGCAGCACCACGATGCTCAATGGAAGTGTCCCAAGGTGTGTCTCCTGTTGCCTCTCGCAGTTCGCCTTCTCTACTCTCCTCCTTCCCAAGATGGGGTAAAAGCAGCGAAGAGTTCTTTGTGTCTTGCTTGGAGCCTTCACCACTTCAGAGGCCCTGGGCTTGACACGGAGTCTTGTTTGTAGTACTAGATGTCTTCACTGGTAGTGTTGGAGGTTGCAGGTCTCAGGAGTAGGGTATGGACATCCAGTTTGAAAGGGCTTGGAGAGCAGGGGAACAGGGGCGGATCAGAACATAAGGGACAAAAAGGGGAGCTAGTAGTTTCAGTGGTGGTTCATATACCTTCTTTGAAGGGGGTGTGGACCCAGAAATAGCTAATCAGAAAGTGGCTCATACCAGGTATGTCAGTTATGTAACTAGGAATTTGAAAAAGAAAAATTTTGATAAGAGGGTTAGGCATGGGCCAGGCCAATCACCAAGCTTCCTTTCTTAACCAATCCAGTGGCTCCAGGCAGCCAATCAGATTGAAAGAGGCCACACCAGAGCTGGGCTGTTTGGGGACCATCTTGGAGCACTCGATGGGAGGGGTAGGAATAAAGTAAGTGAAGGGTGAACTGGGACTTGGGCAGCCATATTGGCTTTTAGTGAGTCAAATAGGTCCTAGTCCAGGTTCCTGAGTTAAAGGTGACCAGAGGTAGGAGGGGTAGGAACAGGGCAGGATCTGGGGAGGGCTCAGATCTCAGCCCACACCAAGCAAACCTCAACCCGGGCACCCTCCCAGTCCTCCCAGGGGTGTCCAGATAATTCCCTACAGAGGAAGTGATAAGCTGGGTGAAATGCTGCTGTTAGATCATCTTTAGAACTGAGCATAGACTGAATGATAAATTTAGCAATGTGGAGGTCTTTGGTGGCCATCATGAGAGCTCTTTCTGTGGAATTGTAGGGGTGAAAACTGGGTTGGTGTGTACTTTAAAAAGAAAATGGAAATAAAGAAGTTGTAAATAAAGGCAAAACTATTATGGTGAGTTTTGCTGCAAAATAGAACAGATAAATAGGGTAGTAGCTGGAGAAGTAAGATCACATGAAGGGCTTTTTCTTATCTGATGTGTCATTCTAAATAGGAAGAATGGATGCCTGTCTATATTTGAAGTAAGCTATTTGAGAGAGAAAGAAAATTGTTGGTTTATGGAAGAAAGGGAGAAATCACTGGAGTTGTGATTTTGGCAGGTAAGCACGCATGGGATCTAGCGCACAAATGGAGTGACTGGCTTTAGGCAGAAACAAGAATAGTTTTGTTCACTATTGTCTATCCTATCTATAGGAATTGAGTTCCTTCTCTGCATTTATATTTCATAGAAAACCTGCATCTGCTTTGTACTATGTCTGGAAGATAGCCATTGCTTTAGGTTCTTGGCATAGTGTGGTCATCAAAACTGTCTCGATTCCTTTTCCCTAAGAAACTGAACCACTTTGACATCTCTCGTGGCCAAAGTCTCTGAAATAGTGTTTACTTCTTGGTATCCACTCTGAGATAATTCCACATTCAGGGGAAAATCTGAGAGTGGTCTACCATGGCTGATGAATTACGGCCTACCTTGAATTTTTCTCAGGGTAAGGAAAGCAATTCTGTGAAGCTTTAGAGGAAAATAAGTAGAAAATCCTCATTATGCTTGTTATACTGTATTGCACAGTCACAAGCATGCACACATACACAATACATAGCCCTCTGATGAGTGTTGCCTGTTACTTTTCTTGTTGTATGAGTCTCAACATGCAAAGTGTCCTTACTTCCTCTCTTCACATTTATTGCCCTCCCCCAGATTGGCACCTGCTGAGGAGTAATTAGGGCAGTCCTAATTTGGACAGCCAAATCCTGATTACAGTGAGAGGAAAAACAGGAAATGTTCTAGTTTTGCTGCCAGCAAATGACTGACTTAAATAGAAAACCATATACAATTCAAATGATCCAAAATGATATAACTTTGGGGAAGGAGGAAGGGAGCAAAGGAACATTGCAAACTGATTTTCTCCCACGTGATTCTCAGCAGATATCTTTCACAGAAATGATCAAATCTATAAGCTCACAATGCCCTCTGCTGAGAATTAATGCAGCCTCCAAGTTTTTAGGAGAACCTGAGCAGCTGATAGGAGTGTAAACAGATCTGAGGAAAGGTCAGAACATCTCACCTTTATGGGAGCACCACACTCTGGAATGAAAGAATGTATTGTATAATGATGTCATGTTGCATACTTTGGATACAGAAGTTTCCCAAAAGGGAAATGAGGGTTAAAAGTCTTTTCCTTAATTAGTCACACCCCTTGGAGCTTAAAGGAAAACTCAGCTGTGAATTCTGCAGTGCACTGCATTAGCAGTCAGACAGTTGGTTTATTACTCTGCTACTTCCAAGCTGAATGCTTTTCTCCTCTTGCTCATCTATTTTGCCCTAAGATACACCAGCTCATGTGTCCCAAAATTTAATTATTGGGTATCAGTTTTCTGAAGTTTCTATCTGTCCTGATTTAGCATCTGTTCATTATTATTATTATTATTATTTATTTATTTATTTATTTATTTATTTTTAGAGGCGGATACAGAATCCCTTCCCCCTAAAATGTTGGGTAGAGAATGTAAAGAAACCTCTTCTCTCCTCACAAAGACTCAATTGATATAAGACACAGCACATTATTTGAGGGGGAGGTGTAACTATCCTCACTACTTCTTAGTAGAAGGGCTGAAACTCATGCTGAAACACAAAGACATAAGGAGGCTAGGAATGTGGCTCAGGGATAGAGCCCTTGCCTGGAATGCACAAGGCCACGGGTTCAATCCCCAGCACTGAAAAAGAAAAGAAAAGTTAAAACAAGATAAACTTGAAATCTCTGATGGCAGAAACCAGGTCTGGCTCAGGGCTACACACGGTATTAGCCCTTGTTGAGCCTGCAGCCATAGCCCTGCGGCATCTGATCCTGTCAGATCTTGGAAGCTAAGCAGAGTTGGGCCCAATTAGTACTTGGATGGGAGACTGCCTGGGAACACCAGGTGCTGTAGGCTTGGGAGACGGACCCTGGCAACCCACTCCCAAAAATCAGTCCACCATTGAAAACCCTATGAACAGCAGAGAAGCACTAACAATAGTGTTTCGCCTGTTGTATGTAGGGTCGCTGTGAGTCAGATACCAACTCAATGGCACCTAACAACAACAACAACATTTGTTGAATGAATGAGTGTGGAGCATCACCCTGCCGCTGGACTCGCTCCAGCTGTGAGCGGGAACCAGTCGCCAAAGACCCATCTTCTGGTGAGGGAGAGCCGGGCACCCAGGAGCTTCGCCGCCCAGAAAGGAGGCTTATGCCCATGGCTGCTCTGAGAAGCCTTGAGAAAGGCAGGCTCAGAGGTTTCTGCCCACAGCGGCTCCTTGCTTCTTTTCTTCCCAATGAAGACGCCGACACTGAGTGCTCTTCTCCAACAGCTCTTTATTGTTTCCTTGTCTGTCCCAGTCGATGGAATGGACCCAGACTGCTCCATGTACTGTCCTTGTATATTCTTCTGGGGCTCACCGGGGACCAATCAGAGGCAGTCACCCCATACGGGTTTCAGCCAATCAGAGGGGATATGCAAATTTGGTTTTGTAAAAGTAGCCAATCAGGGGTGGTTCCAGAATGGTCCAATCAGAAGCTGTTCTGGGGTTTGGAAACAGCCAGTCAGTGTCGAGGGGTCTTAGGCAAGGGAATAGATGCCAGTGCCATCTTGGAGAGCTCAGTGACCCTGAGTTCCCGGATGTAGGGCAAAGGTGACTGCCTGGGGAACAAGCCTCAGTCCTCCAAGGGGCCTAGATAAGCCCCGGGGCACACTGCCTTTCTAGGCAGTGCCTTACAAATGAGGAAATTGCTGCCAGACTGAACAAGATTAGCAAACAGTGGAGCAGTGTGGAGGGACACAATGCAGTGGGGAAAGGCTGAGAATCAAGGTGACGAGTGTGGATAGTGTGGTTGGGGAGGAATGGGGAGGATAGGGGGCAGGGGACTGAAAATTTCCCATATTAGGTGAAACAATACTACCATAGGTTTTGGTGTGAAAGATGAAATGATCACAGTAGGATCTGAAGATCTCTCTGACCTCCTTGTGCTAACTAGCAGAAACCACATACCAGGGACTCTTGTGGCTCATGAAACCCTTCAGGTTTCCTGTGTAACCAGAAGCTACTGTCCTGTAGAAATGAGAGCCAGGTTGAGGTTGCCTCGCATCCTTTGCCAGACTCAGTTTGAACATGAGAAGAGTCGAACATGATCATTCACCATGATCAAGTGGAATTTATTCCTAGAATGCAAAGATGTGTCAACATTCACAAATCATGTGCCACAGGAACCTCTGCAAGCCCCACACAACCTTAAAATCTGGCCTGCCTGTCAAAATTGTTACTCCCCCACCTTCTTAGCATACCTAGCACTGATATATATTCATTTTTATTAAATATCAAGCAGATAAAAATGAGCATTATAAAATGTGTACAGTATGACTTCATAGAGGTCATTCAGCAAGTGAACTTTTATCATGAGCTTCCATAATTTATTTTGTGTAACAATTCTAGTATTCAATCCATTGTATTGCAATTGAAGTCCTTATGTATTATTTGAACAGTTATTGGTATACATATTTTTCTCTTTCTACAACATTGTTCCTTCAACTGTGAAAAACACATTAGAGTTATCAGGGGAAATTTTAAGACACACTTATTGGATTTCCTCCGTTAGGCTCACTGAGAGTTAGGTCAGGGCAAGAGTAGTTTTTAAATATCCCCAAAGTGATTCTCATGTGTATTTCTGTTTAGAAATTACTGAACTCACAGCTTCTAAAAGGAAGTTACTATGACTTTTTCCACATAATCATTCGCAATATCTAGCAAATGTGTCTCATCTCACATTGGGCTTTCTCTCATATTTATTGGTCAAGTAAATACTTTACTTCTCCAGTGCATATTAACTGCTCTCCTAGACTAAAACAGCTGTTCCTACCTAACCAAGTGTCCTACAAATTGTGTAGCAAGCAGCCAGTCCTCATTTCTCCTGCCTCACTCAGTCAGCCATGATCAGACAGAAGTCTATTGTAGTAACTTTACAGCACAGTAATAAGGACCTGGACTAGAATGGAAATAAACCCTCAGTAAAGTACATAGTTGCTTTACAAAAGACTTTATAGTCATTAGCTTATCTAGTAAGTCACCACAATTCTGTTAAATTGAATTCTTCTTACCTTACAGTCAAGAAAACAGAGGTTCAGAAAGGTTAATAATGTAGTGAAGGTCGCAGAGAGCAAAAGTTGTAGTGCATGTGTTAGTAGCTAAGTATGTGACTATAAAGCACAAAGAAGAGGCAATGGAATTAAAGAAGAACCATAAAACCCGAACAGTATAGTAGTAAGGAGCACAGACTCCAGAACAGAAGGTGTGGGCCCAGTTCAGCCTCTGTCTCTCAGGCATTAACCATGGGCAAGTCCCTTAATCTCTGTACCTGGGTATCCTTGTTGTTGTTAGGTGCCATCAAGTTGGACCAAATCATAGCAACCCTATGTACAACAGAATGAAACTCTACCCAACACTATGCCTTGCCCACACTATGTCAGTGCTTCTCTACTTTTCATAGGGTCTTCCATGGCTGATTGTTTTGGGAATAAGTTGCCAGGTCCTTCTCCCACTTTTTGCAGTGTTGTGTATTGAAACCAGGGCCTCAGAGAGCACAGAGAAGCATTCTACCAACTGAGCTAAAGACCAGCCCCCGAGTATTCTGTCATCAAATAGGAATGATGGTACTATCCATTACATGGTATCGTTGTATGAAGAGCTAATATGTGTAATGTGCTTAGAAGAATGCCTAGTTTGTGGTAAAACTAAGTAAGTATCAGCTATTGTTAGTATTTTTATTATTTACTTTAAAATTAATTTACTGATAACATTGTTGACATTTGCTAATTAGATGTCACAAAAAAGACATTTCTATTCCTTATGTTTTCCCCTGGTATTTTATACTTCAATTGTATCATTCTATCATTCTGTCTGTTTCTTTATTTACTTAATAATTAATGAGGCCAGCATTACCCTGATGTTAAAGCCAGACTAGGAAATCACAAGGAAACTTCAGGCCAATATTTGTGGTGAGCAGGTGCAAAAATTCCCAAAAAAAGCATTAGCAAATCAGTTTCAACAACACATCAAAAGGCTCATTCACCATGATCAAGTGGAATTTATTCCTGGAATGCAAAGATATGTCAACATTCACAAATTATGAATGTGACACATTTCATTAATAGAATGAAGGACCAAATCCATGATCATCTTATTAGATGCAGGAAAAGCATTTAGCAAGATCCAATATCCTTTTATGATGAAGATACTTGGCAAATGATATATAGAGGGAATATACCTTAAAACAATAAAGGCCATATGTGGTAAGCCCAGAGCAACATGATAGTTCATGGTGGAAATTTAAAACCCTTTCCTGTAAGATCTGGAATAAGACAAGGATGCCAACTCTCACAACTTCTACTCAATATAGCATTGGAAGGCCTTGTTGGGCAATTAGGCAAGAGAAAGAAATAAAAGACATCCAAGTAGGAAAAGAAGTAAAATTGTTGCTGTTTGTTGACAGGATCATATATATGTTTATACATATTCATAAATATATATGTGTGTTGTTGTTAGGTGTTGTAGAATTGGTATCTGACTCATAGTGACCCTACGTACAATAGGTAAAACACTATTGTCATGCTTCTCTACTCTTCATAGGGATTTCAGTGGTGACTGGTTTTTGGGAGTGAGTTGCTGGGTCCCCAAGCCTATAGCACCTGGTGTTCTGAGGTGGTCTCCCATCCAAGTACTAACCAGGCCCGACCCCGCTTAGCTTCCAAGATCTGACGGGATCAGATGCCACAGTGTTACAGGTGTGGGTATATAGATGTGTATACAGGTTTAAGTACATAAATAAGATGTGATCAAAAATTACAGTGAATGTTTAAATTTATAAATATTTATTACAGTAAAAGACATAGTGTCATTAATGCCCCTCAGATAACTCCCTCTGGCTTCAAACACAATTATCCCATTATTCTTGCCACTTTCTGAAGCAGTTCTGTAAGTCTCTTTCGTGAGTGTCTCTACTTATGCTGCCCTGGCTGCCTCGATGTCCTGAATCTATTTAAAACACATACCTTTCATGGTCATTTTTACTTTGGGGAAGAGCCAAATGTCGCACAGGGCCAGATCCAATGAATAAAGTGGATGAGGACACACTGTAAGGCTTTATTTGACAGAAATTACCATATTAGAAGCAGTATGTGACATGGAACATTGTCACAGCAGAGGATGGAACTAAAGACACTCATGAAAGAGGATTTCCAGAACTGCTTCGGAAAGTGGTAAGAAATGATAAGTGTGTTTGAAGCCAGGGAGAGTATTTTGAGGATTAATGACAATGTGTCCTTTACTGTAATAATTTATTTATTTAAAATTGACATACAACACCTTGTAAGTGTGTGTATATGTGTGTACATATATATGTGTATACACACATATATATATACATACACACACACACACACATATATATATACATACACACACACATACATATATATATATATTGTTGTTGTTGTTATTGTTGTTGTTGTTGTTGTTAGGTGCAGTCCAGTTGGTATCCGACTCAGTGACCCTGTGTACAACAGATGAAACACTATTGTCAGTGCTTCTCTGCTGTTCATAGGGTTTTCAATGGTGGATTGATTTTTGGGAGTGGGTTGCCAGGTCCATCTCCCAAATATGTATAATTGTGTGTGTGTGTGTGTGTGTGTGTGTGTGTGTGTGCGTGTGTGTGTGTGTGTGTGTGTATTTTATATCCCTAAAGATTCCAGAAGAAATATTAGAAAAGAATACAGTAAAGTTGTAGGATACAAAACTGACATACAAAAATTAGTAGCTTTTCTATACACTAGCAATGAACATCCTAAAAAGAAATCAAGAGAACAGTTTCATTTGCAATACCTACCAAAAAGATGTTTAGGAATAAACGTAGCCAAGAAGATAGAAGACCTATACACTGAAGACTATAAAACATAAATGAAAGAAACCCAAATAAGCAGGAGAATAACCTGTGTTCATGGATTGGAAAAATTAATATTGTGAAAATGTCCACACTATCCAAAGTAATTTATAGTTTTAATGCAATCCCTATAAATAACTCAATATCATTTTTCATAGAAATTGAGAAACAATTCTAAAATTCATATGGAACCAATTTAAACACCTGAATAGTGAAGGCAATCGTGATGCAAAAAGGACAAAGCTGGAAGCATTACACTACCATATTTCAGTCTACACTACAAAGTGATAATAGCAAACAGCATGGTCCTGGTGTAAAGATAGACTCATCAATTAATGAAATTGAACAGGGAGGCCAGGGATGAGTCCATGCTTGTGTGTGTGATTGACTTTCAACAAAAAGTTCAAGAATATATATGCATTGGGAAAAGGACAGACTTTTCAATAATGATGTTGAAAAAAACTAAAAATCCAAAACTGGAGTGAATTTGGACCCTTATCTCACACTGCATACAAAAATACATTATGTACAAAAATGGATTAAAGACTTAAATTGAGACCTGAAACTGTAAAACTTTGAAGAACTCATAGTAGTAAAGCTCCATGACATTGTTGTAGGGAATGATATTTTTTAGATTTGACCCCAAAAGCAAAAATAAACAAATAGGATTATATCAAAATTAAAAAGTTCTGGACAACAAAGAAAACAACAGAGTGAAGAGACTACCTACAGAATGGGAGAAAATATTTGTAAGCCACAGATCTGGTAACTAGTTAATATTCAAAACACATAAGGAACTCAACTCTGTACAAAGAAAACAAATAATCCAGAGCCGGGCCCGGTGGCTCATGCCTGTAATCTCAGCAGCTCAGGTGGCGGAGGCCGGAGAATTGCAAGTTCAAGACCAGAGGCAGTCTGCGTAACTTAGTGAGACCCCATCTCAAAAAGAAAAAAAAAAAAAAACCAAAAACCGAAAACGGGCTGGGGTGCAGCTCAGTGGTCTAGCACTTGCAGAGCAAGTGCGAGGCCCTGGGTTCAACCCCCAGTACCACAAAAACAAAACAAAACAAAACAAATAATCCAATTTGCAGATGAGTAAGGGAAGAGAAGGGGACTGAAAGACATTTCTCAAGAAAGAAATAAACATGGCAAGGAACACATGGGGAGGAAAAAAAAGCTTAATTATCACTAATTATTGAAGAAATAGAAATTAAAACTAAAATGAGAGATCTTCTCACACTTGTCACAAGGGCTACTATAAAAAAAAAAAGATGGAAAGTAGATAGTGATGAGGATATAGAGAAAAGAGGTCCCCTGTATACCGTTGTTGAGAATGTAAATTAGTACAGCCATTATGGAAAAGTCAAAATGGAAGTTCCTAAAAACATTGGAATAGAATTACCATATGATCCAACAATCCCAATATCTTCTGGGCATTTACCCAAAATATTTTAAATCATATTTTAAATATTTTAAATGTTGAAAAGCTTTCTGCACTCCCATGTTCATGGAAGTACTATTCACAATAGCCAAGTTATGCAGTCAACTTAAGTGTCTATCAGCAGTTGAAGGGATAAAGAAAATGTGGTATACATGGACAATGGAATATATTCAGCTTTGTGTTATTTAGCTTGTATGTCAAAACACTTGACAGACAACTTGATTTCCTTGGCTCACAGTTCAGAGGCTTTCAGTCCATGGTAGCAAGGAGGCATGGTGGCACAGCAGGCACCAGGCATACATGATGGGGCTTCTCACATGATGGCAGTAGGAAGCAGAGAGAGCTTACTGGAACCCAATGCCCATGTAAAACCTCCAAAGGCCCACCCCAGTAATCTGTTTCTACCAGCTGGCTTCCACTTCCCAGCGTTCCACAGCCTCCTGAAACAGTGCCATTACCTGGGAATCTAGCGTTCAACCATTAGCCTTGGGGACCATTTTATATTCAAACCATGACAAACTTTTTGAAAGAAATATTGACATTTATGACAGTGTAGATGGAATTGACAAGCATAATCCTAGGTGAAATAAGCCAGACACAGAAAGACAAATATCCCATGTCCTCACTTGTATGTGGAATGTAAAACAATCAAACTCAAAGAAGCAGAGGCTAAAATGGTGGTTACCAGGAGGTTGGGGAGGGAAAGTTGGAGAGATGGTGGTAAAGGGGGAGAAGCCTCAGTTAGGTGGGGAATAATACTTTATTCATTGGGATGCATTGTACAATGTGGTGAATACAATAAATAATAATGTGTATTTCAAAATCATTAAGCATACATTCCACATGTTCGTCCCACAAAAATAAGTATCTGTGATGGTGGGTATGTTAATTGGCTTGATTTAGTTATTTCCCATTATATTCATAAATCATAACATTACTTTGTGCCCTGGAAATATATATAGCTATAATTTGTCAATTTATAATATAAAATCTCTGAATACCCAATTTTCTATTCAGGGTTAAGGGTAGACAAATGAATCAGCTAGGTAAGGTCTTGCCTTCATGAATTTTATGTTCTCATGGAAGGAGAAGGATAATAATCAAAAGACAAATGAAGAAACAATAGATTTTTCAATAATAAGGATAATGTTATTTTAAAAGCAAAAAGATCCTGGGTGAGGAACAGCATCAGGAAAGACCTCCCTAAGGATGTGATGAGGGCTGGGATTTAGCTCAGTTGGTAGAGTGCTGCGCTGCAGTCTCTAAGGTCCTGAGTTCAATTCCCAGCACTGCAAAAATGGGAGAAGGACCTGGCAATCCACTCCCAAGGTAATCCCGAAACAGTTAACCATTGAAAACCCTATGAGGGTCACTATGAGTCGGATACTGACTCAATGGCACCTAACAACAAGGATGTGATGCTTGAGCTCAGTTCTGAAGGATAAGAAGGAACCATGTGGAGATGTGGGGAAGAATATTCCAGGTAGCGAAAGGAGCAGGGGCAAGGTAGGAACCAAATCAGAGCATACATGGATTCAGGTTAGTTTAACCCAGTGGGATAGGCAAAGATTGAATGATGTGTGAGGTCAGACGCATGCAGAGGGCCGATCATTTGGGACCTCTCTGATTACACATTAGAATGATGTGGGAGCTTTAATACCCAGTCTGAGCCTTACCTCAGCCTGTGAAATTGATATATTTTTAAAAAGCTCCTCAGGTGTTTTAATGTGCAGCCAGGATTAAGAACCATTGAGGATGGATCTTGAGACCAAAGAATAAGTTTTATTCTACGTGCAGTGGGAAGATATGCAAAGTTTACACAGACAGCCACCTGTTCTAATTTCTTTTTATAAAGATCTTAAGGATATTCAAACACAGAATATATTTAAATTTGCTTATCATAAGAAAAATCTGAACACTGACTGTTGGCAGATTTTATATTAATTTTTGGTCCACTGCCTGTGCTACAATATAATTCTTTTCTTCTTGGGCTTTTAAATGTCAAACAATTATGACTCTTTATATGAGAAGTTATCTATTTAAAGATTGTTATTAAATTATCCCCAAGAGTTACCCTCTGCAAACTCTCAGATTCTAAAGCCTCCTCCCCCACGGTCTTCTTGAATTGCTTCCCATAAACGTCTCCAGAGTTGTCAGGTGTTTCTTAGGTTGTGCGTCTTGAATAGAAGTACGCACCGCCATGCAGCTCTCTGACCAGCACTGACTGTTATGTACAAGATGAGCTGATGTTTCTGTGCACTTTTCCTCTGTATTCTGGTCCAGCTTATCTTGGATGTTTTTGGTTTTGGTTTTCTGTTGGTTTTGTTTTCTTCAGTATAAGAGTTAAGCTAACTCTTATTTTGCATCCCTAATTTCATCATGGGAGTAGGACCTGGCAATCCACTCCCAAGGCAATCCCGAAACAGTCTGCCATTGAAAACCCTATGAGGGTCAGTCGGATACCGACTCAACAGCACCTAACAACAACAACAACAATTTCATCATGTGGTTGCTGGACATTGCACTGCAGTTTGGCCTGCCAGAGGCCCAGTCCTTCACAGTCTAAATTGGACTACAGCAGTTTAATTTGGACAAGCCTTGTCCAGGGTTCATCTATCTAGCTTAGCTCCAGTTTTTGAAGTATCGGAAAAATTCAATCTGAAAAAGTAAGAATCATGCCTTAGCTGTCACCAAACAGTTGAATCCAATTAGCCCAGCCTGCCCTAGGTTGTTTACCTAATGAAAGACTCAGCACCCCAGCTGTGTCCAGGGACCACGCACATTTCCACTACCCAACTGTTCAGTGAGGAAGCAATGCACATTAGAGGCAGTTGACACCAGCAGATGTTTTCTGAATGCAGTCCACTGGGCCGTGTCTAGAGACTTCACCCTTCTGATGGCAACCTTCTCACCTGTTTTAGGAAGTACACCTATTTTCCTCTTCCTCCTGGGAATGGGTACAAATGCTTAAACAGATGGCTGTGTCTGTGGCCCACTGAGCTGTGAATTAATTACTAGATTACAATTCTGGTAGGGTTGATTAGCCCTACTCCTCTTATAGGGCCCTAGTGCTCCTCTTTGAAGCTATTTGGATATGTCCTGGAATTTTGTGACCCACATGATCCTGTTGGTCGCAAAATCAAAAACTAATAAAGTCTACTGGTCAATGTGGAAACTGCCATCTGAATGGAAAACAATTTTTTAGGATAAGTGTATCCTAAACAATGCCAGTATTTGAAAATAGAATATTTGGGATTGCTTTTGGGACTGATGTTCTTTCCAATGTGAATTAACATATTTATTGTTGAGAGCAGTATTTTAATTCATTAGAATTACTATTTGGGGGGGTGTGGTTTAGCTCAGTTGGTAGGGTGCTTGCTCTGCATGCTCTGAGGTCCTGGGTTCAATCCCCAGAACTGCAAAATGGGAGAAGGACATGGAAGTTAATTAGCCATTGAAAACCCTATGAAAACCCTATGAATAGCAGAGAAGCACTGGCACAGTGCCAGGCATGGCACAGTGTCAGAGAGTGTTTCATTCTGTTGTACATAGGGTTACTATGAGATGGACCCAACTCAACAGCACCTAGCAATGACTACAATTATTCTTTAAAAAAATGAGATCTATAAATACTAGGTGGAAACATAATATTGAATATTTGAATCAAGGCAGTGTTTCAAAAAATACCTGAGTAAATAATATAGGTACCTGTAACATGGTGTCCCACTGAGCTAATTTTTGTTTTATTTTATTACATGCTAAACTAGAAAATTATAGTTCCCCACAGTGTATAATATATCATCTCACACTTATAGACTCAAACTGTTTCCTAAAACCTAGGCCAGATGACATCCGACTCAAAGATTTAGATACTGGAAAAAAAAAGTTGAGTTTGGCCTTCTAACTCAGATAAAGCAGAATTTAACCTGTTGTGTGGCTCTAAAAGGAATTGAACCACCCAGCCAAAATTCCTTCAAGATATGGACACTGAAATTTAATTTTCATGTAATTTCTTCATATCACAGAATTTTTTTCTTAACTTTTTATAAACCTTCTAAAAATGCCACCACCCTTCTTTGCTTACAGGACATACAAAGACATTTGGTGGACAGATTTGATCCACAGGCTGTACTCTGCCCATCCCATTTTACAGAACAATGTTCTACCTGTGAAGTGATGGGTACTACGTATAAATGGAAGGGCTCTGTTTCCTTTCCAGTGGGAGAAATCATTATATACTGGTTTAGTCTACAGATTCTTCAAAGAGAAACTTGAGTTTTTGAGGAGGCTTTCCAATAGTAGACCACCTTGGAATAAATGGAGTAGAAATGCCAGACATATCAATAGTCATTCCTTAGTTCATCTGTTTTATGAATCAGGACATTTTTTCTGCTGAATTTTTTTTACAGAGGGACACACCTGTATTCATTATTCTGATTTGTATTCAATTCAGAGGGGCACAGAGTGTTCTGTGATTTGCTTGAATACCAAAGGACGTGGCAACTCATCTGAGTCATTTAATGCAAAGAAGAAAAGGGAACCCACTAAAGTGGTTTCAGTTTAGTAAGTTATCTAGAGTACTAAAATTGAAGAGGGCTTATTTTTATCTCCACTTCAGTTTTTCCACACCTTCCAGACACCAAGTATTGTAGTAGGCCCTAAGGAAATATAAACTAAAAAAAAAAAAAAAAAAAAAAATCCACTCAGTCCTCAGAGAACTCACTCAGTTTGTGATCCCAACTTTAAAAAATGTGTAGCAGGGCTAGTAAGAGTAGAGGTATGTGTAAGGAAGGTCATCAACCTTGGGTGCACATTTAGGTCCCCTGGGAAACTAAGAATTTCTGCTGTTTTCCCCCAACACCCGGGTTCTGATTTGCTTGGTCATCAGTATGATCTGGGCATCTAGTTTGTTGAAGAACTCCCCCAAGTGATTCTAGTGTGCAGTCAAGGTTGAAAACCTCTGGTATTAGGATGATTGGTGCATAAAAAGATCACACAGCTGTAGCAAGGATGGAGCCAATGTAATACTTGATAAGGCAAATGAGGATAAGAAAAAGGCTCTCTAAGCAGTAAAAATATACAGAAGCAGGAAACAATATATCCCATTCAAAAGCTTTGAAGTACTTATTATGGATAAGGTGTACAAGGAGCATGCACAGAGATGTGGCCTGGAATAGTGAACAGGGACAAGGGGAAAAGCAAAGCAATTAACAGAAGGTGTAGCTGATAAGGTAGAAGTTCATGTCTTGCCAAATCCGGTCTTGGTCTCACATGAAACTGGGAGTCACTGAATTATTCTAAGAAGTAAAATAACACAATTGTATTTGTCCTTTAGAAATAGGACTCTTCTGACTAGGGTGGTGAGTTAGACTAATGGTCTTGTAGGTCCAGGCAAAACGCCCAGCTATAAGGTCATTCCCAAATGCAAGTGAGAAATGACGAGAGCTTAAATAGCAGTCAATGGCAGTGAACTTGGATAGGAAACAACAGATTTATAAAATACTAAGGAGGTGGAATTGGCAGGATATCATAACTGTGGGTGCTTAGGATGACTCAGTGTTCCTGACTCGAATAACAGGATGGTTTGAATAGGTGTTTAGTGGGCGAGATGGAGGTGAAAAATAAATGAATTCCTTTTGACTCATTTTAATTTGAAATGCTGGTGGGACTATCCAGTAGAGTTCTCTGGTAAACCCTTGAATTATGTAGGTCCTAGACTTAGAAGAGTGGATACTCTAGAGATATGAATTTAGGAATCATCAAAATACAGGTCGGTCAAGTCAAGCAAGAAGATGAGATTGTCCAAGTGAGAAATGCAGAGTCCTGTGCAAAACATTTAAAATGTAGGACATAGGAAAATAGCAATCAGTTTTGCTAAGAAAAGGGTAAAGGTGGTAGTACTGAAACCACAAGGAAATGCTATAAAAAGCAAAGGAATAATAATATTTCAAGAAATGAGCAGTTAAAAATATAGATGCTTCAGAATGGTCAAAGAGCATGAAAATTAAAACATGCTGTAGGTTCATGGAGCAACATCACTGAAATGCTGATCCTAGAACCCTTACTACATTTGACTTAAGACTTAATTTTAACCATGTGTCAAAAATGTAGGGTGAATAGATTTAGGAAGCCCTTTTTCTACTCCTAACATACAAATTGAGTAAAAATTTCTGATTTTAAAAATATTTCAAATAGGTAACCAATCAAAAGTAAGAGAAAGAATTTTCCAGATGCTGTGAACATAGGAGGACTTAAAACCACAGGAATACTGAGTGTGGTGATACATGTCTCAAATCCCAGTGACTCAAGAGGCTGAGGCAGGAAGATTGCAAGTTAGAGGCCAGAGGCAGTTTGCATAACTTAACAAGACCCTGTCTCAAAATAAAAAAAAAAAAAATTAAAAATGGGCTGGGGATGTAGCCCAGTGGAAGAACACTTTCAAAGTATGTGCAAGACCCTGTGTTCAACCCAAGTACCACCAGTAAATCAATAAATAAAAGAAAAGCCGTAGGAGCAAACACATGTTGAAGTTGAAGGACCCACATAGGTACCAGACCATATCGAGAGGTCAAATATGGACTGGCATTTTAACACCTGAAAGACAGGGAAGAGGGTGCTTTATCTGTGCAGAAGTTATGCATGGGATTGGTCCATCCATGAATGGAACCAAGAAAACTGGATTCTCAGGCCATTTATTTGATGAGTGCCTTTGAAGGAGAGAAAAGAGCTTTGGTAGAGAGGAATGCTGGGTCAAGGAGGAGAATCATTCATTCATTATTTGGAAAACTATAAACATAAGGAGTTGGAAAATATATTGTAGAGAGAAATACTAAAAATACAGAAAAAAAGAGGAGATAACTGGGGATCTCCAAGAGATTTCGTACAGAGATTACTGGAAATGAATGAGGATTAAACAGATTTGAAAATATACCTGTTAGAGGCAGAATATGTTCCGGCCTTTCTCTGTCAGGTAGGAAGGATAAGGGCATAAGTAATAAGGAGATAAAGAACTTTTTGTTGTTTGTTTGTTTAGAGCTGGAGGCTTGAACCCAGAGTCTCACACATGGTAGGCAAATGTTCAACCACTTATCTATATCCCTCAGGAAGATAAAGAACTTTTTAAAAAAGAAAAAAGAATTAGCCACTAATGGAAATGAAGAGAAGAAGCTGATCAGGGACACTTTTTTTTTTTTTTAAGCCAAAGAACACTGAGGGTCCACTTGCAATGGGATATCATAAATCTGAGGTGGTATCATTCTATGGACTGGGTTTAGTTCAGTAGGTAGAGTGTAATGCTGTGCTCTCTGAGGCCCTGGGTTTGATCTCCAGCACCACAAGAGATGAGAGCAGGACCTGGCAAAATGCACTCCTGAAACAACCAGCCTTTGAAAACCCTATGAGGGTAGCTGTGAGTTGGACCTAACTCAACAGCACCTAACAACAACATCATTCTATAAGATTTCACCCAGCAATGCAAGTATAACATTGTAAAAGTTCCATTGTTGGATTAGTTCATAAATATTGCAGAAAAGCTGAATGGAAAAAATAAAAGACAAGAGAGAGAATAAAAGGTACCAGTGAAAGAATAGTAAGGGAGTAGAAGAAGGTTTTGTAGTCAGATTTTTATATCTCTAACCACAGTTGCTCTTAAAAAACGCTTGTAGTGAGCTAAAAATTCTTAATATGAAAGCATGTTGCCTTTAGTCAGGCTGTCATGAGTCAAGGTTTGTAGGCTTCAGCTTGTCTATGTGCATTAAGTTGTCTATTGAGTCAAGGAGCTTTTATTATATGTATATATAAGCACTACATAATTATTTGAAAATATCTAATATATCCCAATATGAGTCTTATACCGTAAGATATCTGTGCCTGTGATTGGGGAAATCTCATGGATCCTTGGTAGTCTTCAGAGAGGTATCCAGCTCATTAGCAATCCCTTCATAAGTAAATGTGATTCTTGTCACTAGCATTGCTAATGAGGATTTTTAGCCCATCAAAATCGGTTATCCTGACAGAAAATTTGAGCAGAAAGAGCAGATTTTTAGTTAAGTTAAAGTTGAAGACTTAAGGTGAACTTACAGGTACATTCTGGTAAGAGAAGTGTTAATAGTGAACCCATGGACCCTATTAAAGGACTTGAAGCCTGTCAACTCTGGGTCATAGAGCCCACAGGAGTTAGCAATAATCAATGGCTTTTTCTGCCTGACATCCAGGGCAGAAGATTTCTTTATGATGGTAGATTTGCTTTGAATAGATGGATCTCTATAGTCCCAAAAATACTTTCAAGTAGAACTAATTGATAGTTTAAACCAAGAAGTCAGAGAACAATGTTTTATAACACTTCTATCACCTTTTAGGTACCATTTATGTTGTCATTTAAGAGCATTTTTAAAAATATAGTTGTCTCACTTTTTATTTATTGAATATTTCTTGAAAGATTCCTCCCTCAAACCTACCACACATTTTTTATTTATCCTAATGGAGTAACCATAAGAAAGACTGATTAATCTGTATTATCAGCTTTCACGATGTTTCAACAATTAAGAAACTAAGAATGAGATCCAAAAATGATATTTTCCAATAATATGACCTATTAATGAATGTTACCGTTTCCTACCATGATAATTGACTATGTTAATAAGAGAGATGGATATAATAGTTTTTTCAAAGGTGAAGTTAGAGGAAAAATGCTACCTGAATACAGGCCTTATGTAAAGTGTCTCTTTCCTATTGGCTGTTTTTAGGGGCATTGTCCAGTCAGAAGAAAAACTTGTCATCAGTGCATCTTGGGCAAAAGATGATGATATCAGCAGACTCTTGAAATCGCTACCCAACTGGATTAATATGGCTCAACCCAAACAGCTAAGGCCCAAGAGAGAAGAGGAAGAAGATTTCATAAGGTAAAGGTCTATTTTCTAAGTTAATAAACTTAGGGAGGAAAGACACATATGTTTAGAAAAATCCTTTCTTACAGGAAATTTTGGCAATTCTAAAGATCAGGGCGCAACCACTTGAACTTGAAAATCTGTTTTTATCCTTTCTCACCTCATTTCCCATGCAGGTATATCTTGAGCTCAAAAGAAGCTCAAGGAGGGAGTTGACATGAATGAAATTTGGAGTATTGCTAAATTGTGTTACAGTATCTTTTAGTTTATAGATAATTCTCCCCTATTAGGAGAAAATATAATTAAATTGTTCATACATTAATTTATTCAGCAAATATGTATTGACCCTATTACCCTACAAACATGACAATAAGGTAAGTTTCCTCCTCATACAGAATATGTCACAATTGTTCTTAACATGTTTAGGTCATACAATTATTAGTTGGACTTTCTATAAAATACATATGTGCCTCCCATGTTTATTCACACAGATTGTATTGTCTCTGATCAGTTTCTACTTGTTTTGACAAAAGTAAAGTGTTTATTATCAACATTTACCTTTGTACAATCTAAATTATTTACTTAGCCATAGAATTTGATAAAGCTACTCATTTCCATATGGCTGGCTTGACACCATGAAACATTTTCACTTCTCTGTCACTTTAGAACTGTGTGATGCGGATAAATGATTACAACAGTAATTTGTCACATCAAAATTAATTCATTCTTAGTGTCTTTTGCTTATCCAAGTGAAGGAATAAATGGTAAAATGATGATGATGATGATGATGATGATGATGATGATGATGATGATGATGATGATGATATAAAAAGCACTTTAAAGAAGGAAAGACCAGAAAAGGAATAAAAAAGGACCAGCACTCTACTTTCAGTTCATATCATAGAACCATGAGCTCATTTCTCCCTCTCTCTCTCTCTCTCTCCCCCACCCCCCCCAATGTTGATTGCACCTGTGGATACATAAGTCTTTACCATTTATAAAGTTAGCTATATCCAAACCCTACAGTGCCATATTTTATCAACATTTTATGAAAACTTTCTATAATATCATTTTAAATTTTCCTAAAACCATTATACTTAAAATTTACATGTAATTAAACATAAAGCTGTCCTATTTATGTGTTTCTTCCTTATTACTCACATACATTGTTAGTTAACAGATTTTAAGGGAAGAAAAAGTATGTTGTTGTTGTTATTGTTAGGTGCCATCGAGTCAGTATCCAACTCACAGCAGCCCTACGTACAACAGGAGAAACACTATTGTCAGTGCTTCTCTGCTGTTCATAGGGTTTTCAATGGCGGATTGATTTTTGGGAATGGGTTGCCAGGTCCATCTCCCAAGCCTACAGCACCTGGTGTTCCCAGGCAGTCTCCCACCCAAGTACTAACCAGGCCCAACTCTGCTTAGCTTCCAAGATCTGATGGGATCAAATGCCACAGGGCTATGGCTACGGGCTAGAAAAAGTATATTATCCACATATTCCCTTTAATCCCCTCATTCTTGTGTTTTTAACATCTTGTATTAGTGTTTTGTAGCTGTTACAATCGGGTATGTAAAACCAATACATTATTATTATCTAAAGTCCATAATGTATTAGGGCTCACTGTTTGGGTTGTACATTCTATGGATTTGAAATTTATAAGGAATGTGTCCACTATTACAGTATCATGCAAAATAATATTTTAACTTCCCTAAAGAAGGACATAGCAATCCACTCCCAAAGCAATCACAAAACAGTCAGCCATTGAAAACCCTATGAAGGTCTCTGTGAATCAGATCCCAGTTGATGACACCTTACAGCAACAACATCAAAAAGTCCACTGTGTTCCTCCTATTTATCCTTCCAGACCTCCAGAAACCACTGATCTTTTTGCTGTCTCCATAATCTTGCCATTTCCAAAATGTCATATAGTTGGAATCATACAATATGTTGCCTTTTCACATTGGCTTCTTTGACTTAGCAATATGCATTTAAATTTTCTTTGTGTCTATTTGAGTCATTGTAGCTCATTTCTTTTATCTCTGAGTAATTTTCCATTTCTTTCCATTTTATGGATGTACCACTGTTTGTTTATCCATTCATCTGCTGAGGACATCTTGATTGCTTCCAAATTTTGGCAACTATGAACAAATCTGCCATGAACATTCATTTGCAGGTGTTTGTGTGGACATTAAATTTCAACTCATTTGAGTAAATAACAATGAATGTGATTGCTGAATCATACAGTAAGAATATGTTTTGTAAGAAATGGCCGAAGTGTCTTCCTAAGTGGCTGTATCATTTTGCTTTACTACCAGCAATGCTAAGAGGTCCTGTGGTTCCACATCCTTGCCAGCATGTGGTGGTGTCAGAATATTAGATTTCAGCCATTCTAATAAGTATTTAGTAATAGCACATTGTTTTAATTTTTGATTCTTTAATAATGTGATGTTAGGCATTTTAATTATGTGCTTGATTGCCATCTGTGTATCTTCTTTGGTGAGGTGTCTGTTCAAATCTTTAGTCCACTTTTTAGTTGAGTTCTTATTATTTAATTTTTAAGAGTTCTTTGTATATTTTGGGTACCAGTCCTTTATTTGATATTTTTTTTGCAATATTTTCTCTCAACCTATGGCCTATCTTCTTTTTTTTTTTTTTTAAACCTAGTACTGGGGGTGTGGGGTTGAACCCAGAGCCTCATGCATGCTAGGTAAGTGCTCCATCACTGAGCTGCACCACTAACCCTTTTTATTATTATTATTATTTTGAGACAAGGTCTCACCAAGTTTTATTGTTGTTTTGTTTGTTTCCCTACAGTATTGAGGGGTTGAACCCAGGGCCTTGCACTTACTCTGGAAGTGCTATACCACTAAGCTACACCCCAACCCCTTTTTAAAATTTTTTGTCTTGAGACAAGCTACTTCTGGCCTTGAACTTGTGATCTTCCTGCCTCTGCTTCCCAAACCACTAGGGTTATAGGTGTGCTCTACCATGCCCAGCTAGAGTCTCAGTAAGTTGTACAGGCTGCTTCTGGCCTCAAACCAATTCCTGCCTCAGCCTCCTGAGTAGCTGTGATCACAGGTGTGCACCCAGCTGCCTGTGACTTCTCTTTTCATTCTTTTCACACAGGAAGAAATACACAAAGGCTTTTTCTGCTTGACATGCAGGGCAGAAGATTTCTCTGTAATACAGTAAAAGACTAGAGGGTGTCCACAGTTCCAAAAATACCTTCTCATATGATAGTTTAAACCAAATGTTAGAGAACAAGTTTTTGTAACTTTTGCCAACTTTCAGGTACCATTTATGTTGTCAACTTAATATGGTTCTCTTTTTTCTTGTTGAACATTTTCTTAGAAGATCCCTGCCTGAAGACTGGTCATGCAGGGTTTGTTGTTTGTTCATTGTTCATGGCTTCCCTCATTGGAATTGAGTATTTTATGATTCTGGGTGTTTTTTTTTTTTTCTCCACTCTTCGCATACCAATTATGCTTGTCATTTTTCACCCCTAACATTTGTGGTGTACATTCACAACTGACACCAAGTCTACTCTCAAATGAAACTAACCACTGCACAGGTAATACAAGTACCATATATCAAAGTATTCTCAATTCCTCTCTCCTGTCCCCTGTAACATTGCTGTTGTTCACTCCATTTACCCAAAACGTATAATCTCTAAATATAATGTTGCTATTACTTTAAACAAACTGTTGCCTATTAGATGAGTTAAGAATAAAACACAAAGACAGGTGGGGTAGCACACACCTGTAATCCCAGCAACTCAGGAGGCTGAGGCAGGAGGATAGCAGGCCAGAGACAGTCTGTGCAACTTAGCAAGACTCTGTCTCAAAATAAAAATTTTTTAAAAGGGCTGGGGACATAGCTTAGTTGTAGAACTCTTGAATACCATAAGGCCCAGTACCATAAAATTTAAGACGTTTACACTCTCACTGTGGAATATGAGAGTTCCAGTTGTTTCGTATCTGACCAACACTTGATATTTTTCATCTTTTTCATTGTTGCCATTTTAGTAGATATATAGCGGGAGCTCATTGTCATTGAAAATGCATTTCTCTCATGAATGATGAAGTTGAGGAAACTTCAATGTATTTTAATATATTTATTGACCATTTGGGTATTCTCCATAAAAGAATTGGCTATTTTTATTCAGGTTGTCTGTTTTTTCTATAGTGATTTTGAGGTGTTTTTTATATGTCAGATTAAAGTTCCTTTGTTATAGACAGATAATCTCCCACTTGACAAGTTGCTTGTCTTTTACTCAAGAGACTTTAAAAATTTTAATAAGTCCAGTTTATTGTTTATTTCATACATAAGATGTTTTATATCCTCTTTAAGGAATCATTGCTATACAAAAGTCACAGACATGGTTTTCTCTAAAACTTTGATTGTGATGACTCTATACTCTATCTCTCAGCATCTAAAATAAACTTTAAACTCTTTTTCTTTTTTTGTGGTACTAGGGGTTTAACCCAGGGCCTTGTGCCTGCATGCTTTGCAAGTGCTGGATCCCTGAGCTGCACCCCCAACCCCCCCTTTTTTTTTTTTTTTCTTTCTTTTTTTTTTTTTTTTTTTTTTTTTTTTTTTTTTTTTTTTTTTTTTTTTTTTTTTTTTTTTTTTTTTTTTTTTTTTTAACGTTTTTAGACAGCGTCTCGTAATGCAGACTTCCTCTGGTCTCAAACTTGCAATCTTCCTGCCTCCGCCTCCCAAGCCGCTGGGATTACAGGCGTGCACCACCACGCCCGGCCGAAACTTTAAACTCAAATTTTTATTTCTTATCCCTGTATACTTTCCTTAATTTAGATCATGTTACCATGGCTTTAGTAGAAGAGAATATCCACATGTGGTTTTCTGTTAGGAAAGGTGAAGAATGATTGCGAGACTGATTAGAGCCCCACCCAAGTAGAGATAACGAACTGACATTAGGACAGAAGTCAGGCCACAATGCTCTACTCTTTCACAGAATTACTATCATATTATCCTTTTGCCAGATTTTGAAGAAGTCTGGGTAAGCATATTCTCTTTGAATGTACTCATTTAACCATCTCTGTTAACATTAACAGTTGTGTTAGAAGTACTTCCTGGAGGCTAACTTATTTTTTCCAAACTTTGCAGGTTACTTTAAATGAATGGATGTCTTCTTAATGTTATTCCTCAGCTTATTATTTTGTTTTTTTTTTTTTAATTTTTGCAGTACTGAAGGGTTGAATACAGGGCCTCACAATGCTAGGCAAGTGCTCTACCCCTGAGCTACAACCCCACCCCCTTTTTAATTTTTGTATTTTGAAGATAGGATCTCAACAAACAGTGCAGACTACTTTTTGCCTCTAACTCAAGATCCTCCTGCCTCAGCTTCTGTGGTACCTAGGATTACAGGCGTGCACCATGGCACCTGGCTTAGCTTATTAATCTATAACTCCTTAACTGTTTTTTATACTTGCAAAGGATTTTTAATTACTTGTGTTAGTTATCTTCAATAGCTTAGACTTAAAGGAAACTATTTCTACCTCTATTCCAGAAAACAAAATGTTTAACCAAACAGATGAACCTTTGTGTATCACATCACCCTTTTGATTTAAAAGAACTAGAATTAAAGTTCTGACTCTCTTTACTCTTGATTTGCTCACCAGATCATAACGCTCTTTAAGTTTGAAGGAAAATCAGATTTACAAATATTTCCTAATTTTTGGTGCACTCTATATGAATTAATGTGTAATCTTAAGTATATAACTCAATTAAATGTTATACATGATTTTACCCATGTAACCACCTCCAAGATCAAAATATAGAATTTTTCTAGTGTCCCCAAAAGGCTTTCCATCAAAGTAACCACTATTTTGATTTCTATCATCATCATTTAGTTTTGCTTGTCATCAAATTTTATATAAATTTAATCATAGTGTCTGATTTCTTTTGCTGAACCTTATCCCTGAAATTTGTCTATGTTTTCACATGTATACATAATTTGAAAAACAAATTATATTTGCTTGAACAGAAGAAGAATATATTTTTAGATCTGTTTTGTGTGTGATTGACTCTTTCCTCTTAACCTGTCACATTCTTTATCCAGATTAAATGTTGAAAGCAGGTAGGAGAAGAGCCTCTTCACTGATATTCCAGTGTGGTAGAGTTGACAGAGAGCCTTGATTTAGCACATTAGAGCACCATAGATATACCATGAGCCAAAAACACTGAAAAGTCACTCTCTCCTCCTGCAATTAGTTTTTAAAGCTCAGAAGGCTATTTGGTGAACAGATGAATATAGAGCCCAATGCCCTTTGAATTGAATAAAGGTTTTATTACCTTCATTACTAAATGAGTCCCTTTCCTATTCTTTTTTTTTCTTTTTTTTTTTTTTGCTAAAAAATAAAATGTATTATTTCCAGGTTTAGTTTTGAATAGAAAGGAAAAAAAACTAGGTCAAGCCAGGTCCTTAATAGAGAAAGAAAAAAAAATAGCAAATACCCTTTTGTTCCCAAAGAAGCTGAAAGCAGGCTTTCTGGCCCATTGTCTTTGCACCTGTCATATATATGTATATATTTATCCTTTTGAGATCATGAGTATCCCTTAATAAAAGAAGGTCCTGCTTTCTGGAAGTATAATTACCAGAAGGAAAAAGGTGTTGGAGTATAAAGGGCACAGGGAGGGATTGTCTAGGAGTTAGGGAGCCCACGTGTACTAGTAAAACAGTCTTCCAAAATCTATTACCCATTTCACTCAAGGCCCCTGACCCTCAAAGAATAAGGCTCATTTCTCTAAAGCCAGCTTTGAAAACTCTTAAGTGTGATTGGTGGGACCAGGACCAAAGTTTTCAGGTGATAAAGGACAAAAAATATATAAAACCTACAAATTAGTCTTGAACTATAGCAGGCAGAGAGATGAACAATAAAGAATTAAGTCTCTAGACCAATTGTGCAGTCTATTTCAACAATCAAAACAATAAGAGCTGTCAGTGCCTGGCAACATATGGCAGCATATGAGTTTCCAAGCTTTATTATTTCCTTTTAACAAATGAGGAAACTAAGGTGCAGAGAAAATAAGTAACGTCTCCAAGTTTGCAGAACCATTAATGACATAGGTAGAACTTGAACCTAAGTATTTTTAGACTTTTGACTTACTCCTTCATTTTCATTGATCATCATCATCTTGACTGATAATCAAATCATTTTCTGCTAATGTCACAGACATATACCATGGAGGCACTGTGACTCTAGGTTTTTTTTTTTGGTATTATTAGTATTCATTGTATTATATTTAATATAATTTCATGGATTCTTTGCCTTATTATAAGAGGGTGTTAAATAGCACAAAAACAGCTATATCTGGGAGGAATAATATATTGAAACCATGACGGTAGGTGTTTGAAAACTGCTTCTTTCATTTTCCTCTGAGTTATATGTTTGCCTAATCAAAACAAAGAAAATAGAAATACTCATTGTTCAAATAGGAAGGAAAATACAAAAGGAATGAAATATAAAAATTATATAAAGTAAATTGCATATGTTCTGGGTAGAGGGTAGATATAGTCTGAATAGAGGAGAGAGACTTCAGGACATTGTTAGCTATTTTTAGTTATTGAGTTATTTAGAAGGTAACCTTTTAAAATTCTTCTGGAAATTCAGATGAATGGTATGTTCATTGTTGGTTGTTGTTAGGTGCCATTGATTCAAGTCTGACTCACAGTGACCCTCATAGGGTTTTCAATGGCTGATTGTTTCAGGATTGCTTCAGGAGTGGATTGCCATGTCCTCCTCCTATTTTTGTGGTGCTAGGGCTCAAACCTGGGTCCTCAGACAGTACAGGGCAGCATTCTACCAACTGAGCTAAACCCACACTGGCATGTTCATTAAGAACACTCTCTGTTGTTTTAAAAAATTACGACATCAAGATGATTAAATAATAGAAAAATAGTATTTTCAGTGATCAAGTGGTTGATTATGATAATTTGTAAGTTTTTACTTGGCATGAATTCTAAATTATGTGTGCAATAAAAAAAAGTCAGAACAAAAGGAGAAAGCAGGTTTGCACTTTTATCTTCCTTCTATGGAATTGTTATAGCATATAGTAGACAATATGTTGAATGAATGAAACTGATTGCAAAAATTGGAAGAATCAGCCATTCTTCAGATAAAATGCATAAAATATGAAGAACAGAAATCCCTAAGATTAGAATAAAATGCCGTTATGGGCTTCCTGAAAGTTTCATGCATAGCATTTTCCCTTTGTAAGATCATAGGCCTAAGTTCTAGTCCACAGTGCTACTAAACACTATTATGTCTTGTTTTTCCATTAGTAGATATTTGTAGCTGCTCAATTTCTTCATGCAGTTCATATAAGAGAATTATAAGAGAAGCCAAAATCTAACCAGAGTAGGAATGTATTTAGATATAGAAATAGTTTGAATAAAGCACAGCATAATTTACAAAAAAAAATTCCACTCAGAAATTTAAAAGGTTCTCAGTATAATATAAACAACAGCTAGAAAAGGTCTACCTAACTGCAGCTATAAACAAATCTTTAGATAAATTTAAAGGAAAAATGAAAGAGGTAGTATAGAAAAAAAGACTCCAGTTATCTTAACAAAATGTCTATTAGAGTAGAGACATTTACTACACTATCTCTGGATGTTTAATACGACTTTAACAATGTAATTATAAAAGGAAAGATGAATCAGAAAACATGAATATATTAAATAAGCGCATGAGTAGAAAATGCTTTGCTAATTTTTTTTTCCTTTCTCAATTAAACAAGATGAAGGTCACAGATAGATGTAGGACATCGCCAGGCAAGGCAGGATCAGAAGCAGACTTAAAACTCAAAATTAAACAAAAAAGACAGACCATTAACTGGAGACTCAGCTACAAACATGTCAATTAACGTTGAAGACGATTGAATTAGGCACTTTATTATTATATCAAAATGATATGACTCTTGCTAGCAAAAGCCTGGTAGCAGTTGAAAAAAAGAAAAGAAAAACCCAAACTTAAAATCTCCCCTACAAGTCGCATAAACACTAGTCTCTTCTAGATAATGATTTGAGAATTACTGTTCTATTAGTATCATTTAAAAAGCACTAATTTGTTTTCTGCTTTTATATTTTCTGTTTTTTGCATGTATAAGTTTCATTTGGAGTCTTAGTAAAAGGAAACAAATGTCATTCTTCTTATTTAGTTGCTCTTAGCCCTTGAGGCTGATAATGATCATCTGAGCCATGATGGTGGTGGACCAGATGCCTGTAATGGAGCCTGAGTAGGTGAGCAGGATAATGGCAAGTGGGGAGACTTCCAGAACCACTGCTGTGAAAGCCTGGGCCTGCTGTATGCTCTCCCCAGGGCTGTCTCTGCCATAGGCTAAAATTTCCTGGCTAGCGATGAAGGATCACTTGCCTGCTAACATGTGCCTTTCTTTCCCTATTGTACTTTTTCAGCCACCCAGTCCACAGTGCTCTTTGTCTGTTCATGCCCAGCCCTCCTTCCTAGAATGCCCTCTAATCATCCTATTCCCATCCTATACCTGCCCAGCTCAGCTTTCAGATTTCAGCTCAGATATCAGCTCCTCCCAGAAACCGTTTCCCCTCTCATTAGCCACGCTGCTTCCCTCTGAGCTAGGAGCTCATGCTCTGGGGAGAGTTATGCAAGTGAGGGTCACACCTGGAGTCACGTAGTGTTGGGAATCAAGCTGCTAGTGGGGAAAATATTGTAAACATGAAAAAGAGGTCAGTAGAAAAACTAAGCCTGCAGCCGTAGCCCTGTGGCATCCGATCCCATCAGATCTCGGAAGCTAAGCAGGGTCGGGCCTGGTTAGTACTTGGATGGGAAACTGACCAGGAACACCAAATACTGTAGGCTTGGGAGAAGGACCCAGCAACCCGCTCCCAAAAAGCAACCTGCTGTTGAAAACCCTATGAATAGCAGAGAAGCACTGACAATAGTGTTTCACCTGTTGTACATAGGGTCTCTATGAGTCAGATACCAACTCGATGGCACCTACCACCACCAACAACAGGAAAACTAAAACTCATAACTAATTAGGAAAGGGAGGGGGTGTATTCAGGGTCAAGAGGAAAGGAACAAGTAAGCTAAATCTCCCCCCCACCCACTGAGCAAGAGATTAGAATAAAACTTCTAAAATCAGTACATCAACAAGTAACAGTTTCAACAGATTATTTAATGAGATGGATACATCACTTGAAGAATTCAGAAAAATCACTTGAAGAATGACAGTATGTGGTTTTTTCTGGGGCATGAGATGAAGGCTGGGGAAGAGTGGGACAGGAGGTCAGTGCTTGTCAGTATAGGTTATTTAACCATGGGTGATTATTACTTTGATTTAAAATGTTTACTTTAAAAAAATCTTTCCATACATCTTTGAACTTTGTTACTGTTTACTGCCAGTTCACTTATCCTCCACAAATACACTTTCTAGTGTTTTATCCCTGAAAAAGAAATCTTCATCTTAATTCATCTTCACTTTCCTCCAATTTAATGCAAGCCCTACCTTCTTCTCTATAGTATCTCATTTATCACCAAAATTTCCTATCTCTCTTTCTCATGAAACCTTCCACTCATTCCTCATCCCTTCTCCCTCTCTGACAACTGCCTTAGAGGCCTGATACTTAGTTGCCCTTGCTTAAGATCAATTGTTCTATGTCTCTGCCCTGAACAGATTTAGATTCTTCAAAGGAAGCTATGCCATCTAGAGCAATAACCAGAAGAGCCAATAAAATAAGATACTCACAGGAAGATGTTCAGTGCTGAATCAATTTTGACTTTTTAAACTGTAATCATTCTCTGCAGCTGAAAAGCCAAAGTATATTACATTCAATTTACAATAAGTGATTATTGATTATTTTAGTCTTGTGCTCATAATGTGTTGAAGCATAAGACATGTTCTTGATGGGCAACTCTTGCTCTTTGTATGAATGGATAGCTTTCAGTGACTCCTGGCAAAAAATAAAAATAAAAAACCCCAAATTTTTAAAAATGCATGCCTCTGGAAAATCTAAGCAACTAAAGAAATATCTTATACTTCATTGTTTATATCTAATATTGCTTGACAACATCTATGATGGAATCTTTATGGCCAGGCTTAATTGAGTAGCTTAGCTTAAAAAAAAAAAAAAAAAGTTGTAATCTAGTTCCAAGCTGATAGAACATATCAATGCAACTTTATTGCCAGTTGAGTCTGTACCCCATGACTCTGAACTGGGGCCATCAGTCTCTAAATAATACACTATTTCACGTTGAGCTTTTTGATTATTGTTACCAGTATCAATTTTCATGGAATTTTTTGCCCCGTGGATATATCAGTGTGCTCATCTACTTGTTACCAAAAAGCATCTTGCCATACGCACTGTATTTTCTCTCCATATATACACACCCACTTCCCTCTTGCCAAAGCATCCAAAAATTGGCCACAAACATAATGACCCTTCCCTGTTGAACACATAAGCACACATATCCCAAGAAGAAAGACACCCTCTTCGATACTCATATCCTTACCATATGTATTAGTTTTATGTTGCTACCATAACGAATTGCCACAAACTTGATGGCTTAAAAGAACACAAATACCTTATCTTGTAGTCCTGTAGGTGAGTAATCCAACACAAGTCTCCTTAGACTAGAATCAAGGTGTCTGCAGGGCTCCATTTTTTCTGGAAGTTCTAAGGCAGAAGCCATTTCCTTCCCTTTCTTGCTTCTAGAGGCCAACCTCATTTTTTGGTCTGCGGTCTCCCTCTATCTTCAGAGTGAGCAATAGCATTTCTCTTATACTTTGTCTAAGATCACATCTCTCTCCCTGACCACAGCCAGGAAAGGTTCTTCACTTTTAAATACCATGTAATTAGATTTGGTACACACAAGTAATCCAGAATAATCTACTATCTTAACCTTTATCACACCTGTAACATTCCCCTTCCATTTCAAGTAACAGTTACAGTTCCTACAGTTAGGCTATGGGCATCTTTCAGGGCCATTTTGCTTACCACACCACACCTAATAAAATCAACCTTCATTCAAAACTTTATTCAACAAATAGTGTATAGTTACATTTCCTAAATTGCCTCCAAAAAATATCTCTTAGGTGGTTGTTTTTTTTTTTTTTTTCAATCCAGGATCCAGTCAAGATTCACACATTATGTTATGTCTCTTTAGTTTCCACTAATCTGCAGCAGTCTTATCATCTCCTTCTGTTTTTCATACCATAGAATCCTTGGATGAGAGTTGAGGCCAGATGTCAGGTAGAAGTCTGAATTCTTCTAACAGTTTCTTTGTGGTTATACTCTACAGGAACAGTTCTGTCAGGAACACCACAGAGGTGATATTTTATACTTCCCACTGCATCCCCTCACCTGAAGCCTGGCTGTGCTGCTTCTGGCAAAGCCAAAGTTGACCATTTGGTTAGCAACTGCTAGATCTCTCCTTTGTAAAGGTCCATGTATTTCCTTTTGTTATTAATTAGTAATCTGTGGGATGATACCCTAATACCATATAATTTTCCTCTTTCTAACAATCTTTCACAAGTAATTTCAGCATCCATTCATTAATCTTGTCTGAAACATATTAGGTGACACTCTTCTATAAAAAGAGCTTTTCCAGGCCAGGCACCATGGCAAATGCCTATAATCCCAGCCAACTCCATAATCTCAGTAATTTGGGAGACTGAGACAGAAGGATTACAAATTCAAAGACACTGGCAGCCTGTGTAATTTAGCAAGACCCTGTCTCAAGATAAAAAATAAAAAAGGGTCTGGGGTGCAGCTCAATGGTAGAGCACTTGCAAAGTATACACTAGGCCCTGGGTTCAACCTCTGGTACCACTGGGGGGAAAAAAAAAAAGCTTTTCCTCCACCTCCCCACCCTCTCTCTTCCCTTAGCCTCTCGCTGAATTGTTATGTTGCAATCATGCATTTTCATCTTTTTTTCTCTTTCATTTTTTTAACTGAGACACAATTTAAATACAATGAAATACAACAGGTCTTTCTGACAAATTCATACACACAATACCTATACCCCAATCAGTGTGTAGAACACATCTGTTGCCCCCAGAATTCCTCTTGCCCCTTCCATACATGAAGCAGCCACTGTTCTGATATGTTTGCCATAGATTATTTTTGTCTATTCTAGAATTTCATGTCCACAGAATCATTCAGTAATACTCTTCTGGCTTCTTTCACTCGCTATAATGGATTGTGTTTCTTCTATATTATTGCTGTTTTCAGTACTTTACATTAGTTGTTGAGTTGTATACTTTTATATGGATGCAATACTACAAAGTTTTTCCATTTTCCTATTAATGAGCTATTAATGGGTCGTGTCCAGTTTGTTTCTTGTAAATAAAAGTGCTATTAAAGATGCTGTATTGCTTATTCTTTTTTTCCTCCAGTACTCAGGGGTTTGAACCCAAAGCCTGGTGTATGCCAGGCAAATGCTCTACAGTAGTAGAGCATACCCCCAACCTCTTTTTTTATTTTTGAGACAGAGTCTTGTTTAAGTTGCACAGGCTACCTCTGGCCTTGAACTTATGATCCTCCTACCTCAGTGTCCCAAGTCACTAGGATTACAGGTATAAACCACAGTGCTCATCTTCATTAATTCTTTTAAAAATCTTTTTGTCCCCACATGCTTTTATTCTTTTTGAAAATTACATGGAAGTAATCAATGACTATATATTTAACCATATATGGAACTGTCAAAGTGTTCTGATTGCCTCACAGCTTTATCAACCTTTTCTTCTGCTTTTTTTTTTTCTGTAAGAGTTTACATAAAACTGGTATTATTTCATCCTTAAATGCTTGATAGAATTTAATAGTGAATCCATCTGGACCTGCATTTTTCTTTTCAAGAAGTTGTTCTTACTATTTCAATCTTAGGTATAAATATACATATACATATATACATATATATAAATATATATGTATGTATATATGTAAATGTATATATAAATATATATAAGTATACATACATATACATATATATACATATATAATATACACACATATGTGTGACTATATTTTGTATTATTTTGTATCCATTTTTCAAGTTGAGAACTTTAAGGAATTTGATCATCCATGTTGGTAGAGCGCTGCGCTGCAGTCTCTGAGGTCCTGAGTTCAATTCCCAGCACCGCAAAAACAGGAAAAGGATGTGGCAATCCACTCCCAAGGCAATCCGGAAACAGTCAGCCATTGAAAACCCTATGACGGTTGCTATGAGTCCTACTCGATGGCACCTAACAACAACAACGTTACTAAAGTGATTGACATGAAGTACATTGAACTATTCTTTTATCCTTCTAATATCTGTAGGTGGGCTGGGGTTTAGCTCAGTTGGTAGAGCACTGCTCCGCACTCTCTGAGGACCCAGATTCAATCTCCAGCACCTTAAAAATGGGAAAAGGACATGGCAATCCACTCCTGAAGCAATCCCGAAACAATCAGCCATTGAAATCCCTATGATGGTCACTATGAATCGGACCCAACTCCACGGCACCTAATAACAGCAACATCTGTAGGATCTGTAGTAGTATCCCCTAGTTAATTACTAATATTGGTAATGTGTTTTTCCTCACTTTTTTTCTTGATTAGTTTATGTAGGGCAAAAGATGGCCAACTCCTTCTGTAAAGGGACAGATAATAAATGTTTTATGCTTTGTGGGCTATTTGATCTCTTTCACAGTCACTTAGCTCAACTGTTGTACTATGAAAGCAGCCACAGAAAATACATAAATGAATGAGGGTGGCTGCGTTGCAGTAAAACTTCATTTACAAAAGTAGACAGAGGTTTGGTTTCACTTGTAGATGATAGTTTACCAACTTCTCATATTATCAATTTGATAAACCCTGATGCTTTCATTTTATTAACTTTTTTCAAAGAATCAATTTTGGGTTTCACTGATTTTTCTCTACTGTTTAGCAGTTCTTAGCAGGTCTTCATTTCTCTGACTTCTGTTTTCTGATTTATTTGAGTTTAATTTGCTCTCCTTTTTCTAGCTTTTTAAGATTAGAGCTGAAGTCACTGATCCTAACCACTTTTTCTTTTCTGAGGTAAGTTTTTAGCAGCTAAGCACTGCTTTAGCTATGTCTCACAAATTCTCAAATTTAGACATTTTGTGTTTTTATTATCATTCAATTCAAAATACTTTCTTTCACTTATGATTTCTTCTGTGAACTGTAGATTATATAAGTAGATTGCTTAAATTTCAAATATCCACAGATATTCCAGATGCGTTTTTGTTATTGATTTATAATTTAGTTCTTTTATGGTCAGATGGCACCTGCAGCTACAGCACTGTGGCAACCAATCCCATCAAATCATGGAAGCCAAGCAGGGTGGGGCCTGGTTAGTACTTGGATGGGAGATGCCTGGGAATACCAGGACCTGTAGGCTTGGGAGAAGGATCTGGCACCCCATGCCCAAAAGACAATCAGCCATTGAAAACCCTGTGAATAGCAGAGAAGCCCTAACAATACTGTTTGGCCTGTTTTATGTAGGAACACCAACTCAACAACACCTAATAACAACAACAACAGTGGGCAGATGAAATTAATTCAATTCTTTAAAATTAATTGTACTTGCTATAATAGCCCAGAATATGATCTATCTTGATTTCTCTTCTAGGTATAACTATTATGGATATATTCTGCTGTATCATAGTGATATATTCTGTAATTATCAATTGTTGTTTTTGTTGTTAGCTGCCATCGAGTCAGTATCCGACTCACAGCGACCCTATGTACAACAGGCGAAACACTATTGTCAGTGCTTCTCTGCTGTTTATAGGGTTTTTAATGGCTGGTTGTTTTTTGAGAGGAGGTTGCCAGGTCTGTCTTGCAAGCCTTCAGCACCTGGTGTTCCCAGGCGGTCTTCCATCCAAGTACTAACCAGGCCCAACCCTGCTTTGCTTCCAAGATCTGATGGGATTGGATGCCACAGGGCTATGGCTGCAGGCATAATTATCAATTAGCAGATACATAAACACATACATGTGCATAGTGCATATCTATGCAGTACAGATATATATTTTATGTAAATGTATTTGAACAAATATATACATACATTGATATGTCTGCATTGTATACATTTACATGCATATGTCTGCACATAGACTCATGTATGTCTTCCCTGTACTCTAGATAATGCCACCAGGTGGTAAGCTGAGATGTTGTTTACTTCACTGTTTTCTTTCTCCCAAAGGTCACAGTTTTGTATTTCCCATTGTTCTACCTCTGAACAATTACTTAATTATTTTACCCAGTTTTGTAGTTGGAACATGTTGGGACAGCTAATTCAATACCAGTTCCTCTGTCAAGACTGAAAACAGAAGTCATTATGACTTTTACTTTTTTTTTTTTTTTTTGGAGACTCATATTGTCCCAGATACAGCCAGGGTGAATCACATTTTCTTTTGTCATGACCCCATTAATCTTTGGTTACCTCTACAACAACAAAATATCCTAAGCCTGCCTTATATTTTTTCCTTCCCAAACTTGAGTCAACCCTTTCTCCTAAGAATCCTGGTTTCTTTTACTGAGGAATGTTACTTAGAAACTAAAACCTAAGCACTAAATATACTCACTACTACTGGGGTGGTTTCAAATCCACCACAGTATCTAGGGCAGTACATAGTTAACAGTAAATTCCTAGTAAATATCTGCTAAAGAATAAATAATTTCGTGCCAGTTACCATGGTATACACCTATAATCCCAGCGACTTGGGAGGCTAAACAGGAGGATGTTGAGTTTGAGGCCAGAGGCAGCCTGTACAACTTAGCAGGACCCTACTTTAAAAGAATACATAAAAAGGGGGCTGGGAGGGACAACTCAGTGGTGGAGCACTTGCCTAGCAGGTACAACGTACTGAGCTTAACCCACAGTATTGAAAAAAAAAAGAATAACTCAGTAATAAAAAGATAACCCAATTAAAAAGTGAATAAAGAATCACAATAGACATTTCTCTAAAGAAGATATACAGATGGTTAATAAGCATATGAAAAGATCTTTGGCTATTAAGAAAATGCAAATCAAAGCCACAGTGAAATACTGCTTCTTACCCAGTAGAATGACTATAATTTTAAAAAGTAGATAACAAGTGTTATGAAGGATACAGAGAAATTAGAACCCTTATACAATATTGGCGGTAATATAAAATGATACAGCTATTTTAGGAGACATTCTGGTATTCCCTCAGAAGGTTAAAGATAGCATCATCTTGTGATCTAGCAATTCCACTTCTAGGTATATATACCCAAGAGTAGTAAAAATACCCATCCACAAATAAAGCCTTATACATGATAGTGGTGTACTCATGTGGTGCTAATACTTAGGCTGCTGAGAAAAGAGGATCTCATGTTCAAGGCTAGCCTGGTCTACATAGCAAGATCTGCCTCAAAAACAAAACAAAACAAAACAAACCTTATACATAAATGCTCATAGCAGCATTATCCTAATTGCTAAAAGGTAGAGAGCACCTAAATGTCCATCAACTAATGAATGGATAAATATACTGTTTCCATACAATATAATCCTATTTGGTAATTTAAAAGCATTATACTACTGCTATGTTTTTGAATATGGATGAACTTTGAATATATGCTAAGTGAAAGAAGATAGTCACAACACACAACAGACCACATATTGTATGATTTCATGTATATGAATAGGAGTGACATGTGAATGTCCAAAATGAGGAAATCCATAGAGATAAAAAGCAAATTCTTAGTTACTTAGAGCTGGAGATTTTGGAAGTCAGGAAAAAGTGTGGAGTTTCATGTGTATAGAACATCATAAATCCCTGAGTCTAGAGTTTTGAGCCTGTCTGAGTGAACAAGCTGATTTAAATGCACAAGAGGTCAAGCTTGTACCCCTCCCCGATACACATACCCTTCAATGACAGTCATGGCTCTTTTCTCTGGCCATCATCTCAGAATGAGTAGCAATATAGAAACCTTATTTTCCATTCAACTAGGAAAAAAATGAATATCATTATAAGTCTCTAGCAGAGTGCAGGAGAAGAGAAGTAGCTGATATTTTTCCATATGCAACTTGATTGCAAAGAACACATTAAGGACCTTGCATATTGTGGGGCTATGCAGCCTCAACTATACATAAATGCTACTACTCAACCTACTCAAAAGCATTGTGAGTTTTTAAATGGTGGAAGAACAGTGGATAAAGAAAACAAGTGAAAAATCCTCAATTGTAATCATTGGAAGAGGGGACAAACAAACTTCTAGAAATGAGCAATTACTTATCAAACATGAAAAATAGCTACTTACATGATAGTGTGTAATGAAAGACACATGCATGAAAACTGTTGAAGGATTGACTTAGCAATGAGTTTTAGCAATTTCTAGGATGAAAAAATCTTGTAATCAAGATAACTAGACAATTTTACTACTTTCTATCTATGACAGTTTAGCAAAACTCATTTTAGAAAAGATTTTTGAAGACTTGATTAAAGAATGATGCTACCCCCGTTATTTTTGACATGGACAAAGTAGACAGGTTTTGAAAGTGTTGAAGATGGAACAGTTGTAAAATGCAGAAGTACTAAATGGAGGTGTCATTGTCCCATCTCATAAGAACCAGTCAGTATTATTAGGAGTCTAAGTAGATGCCTTCACCTTCTTATAATCTTCATCAGATAAAGGTCAGCCAGCCTAAGTGGTTTTCAACAGGTCACCTTCACATGTCTCAGTTTTTCTACCTGTGCAACAAATCTACATAACACTTTGTCAAAGACTTTAATCAATTCCCTGTAGTATTAAATATAGTCAAGTAGCATTATTAGGTGTCATATAAATCAATATCTACCACAGAAAACCCATCTTCAGTTATTTACCTCAGGGAATTTAATGCAGGAAACTGGTTACACAGGTTAATGAAGAGCTGAACATCAAAAAAAAGACATTAAGATACCCCACAGATTAGCAACAGTAGGAAGCCATTACCATCACCACCACCTACCCCTTAGCTGAAATGCCAAGGAGAAAGGCGTGTCACTAGAACACAAAAGCACCCAAAGGAAGCTAGGGCATAGTGGGAGCTAGAGCCATGGAGGAGCTACAACCATTTCCAGAAATATCTCCCAATAAGGAGAAGAAGGGGACAAATGCTCTGGTGTCTCCTTTTCCTTTGCTCATTAGTTTTCCCCAGGGCCTCTCCTTGTCAGGACCCAGCTGGGAGTGTGGAAAATGGCCAGCAAGGGTTAGGCCCCTCTCCAGTATAGATCAGAGGAGGAGAAAGAGAAAGAATTATGGATGTTAAAGCAAACCATTCTCAGACTTCTAGGGTCCACTTCTTGTTATTCTGCATCCATTCACCCTATACTTGTATGTTAGAAGTTCGTGTTTCTGCTTAATACAAGGAAACTGTTCATCATATAAAGAGAGTCCCTCCTCTCCTCTTAAAAGGGAGACTCAAAGTCTCATCAGTCATTGCATTCATTTTAAGTCCTCCGTTTTCAGGTCAGATATGAGTGTGTATATCTGGTAACTATTGAACTAAATTGGAAGTTAATCACTACCAGTGCTGCTCATATAAAACAGTAGAGGAAATGCCATGTCATACCCATTAGGATAGCTATTATTTTTTTTAAAAATAACAAACAAAAAAACAAAATAGCAATTGTTGGCAAGGAGGAAGAGAAACTGGAACCCTTGTACATTGTTGGCAGGGGCATAAAATGGTGAAGCCACTCCAGAAAACAATCTGACTGTTCCACAAAAAGTTAAGCATAGAATCACTATATGATTCTGCAATTCCATGAACTTATTTCAACTACCTGCCCCATGCTGTCCTTGCCCTTTGCCAACCTCTCAACTGGTCAGAGTGCTTTACCTGTGGGTGTAGCCTTTGTCCCTTAAAGATCTGAATTCTCAGTGGGCCTGCTTTTATTGGACTGCCATGGTTTTTTCCTGACTTTTACTATGGTCTTGGAAGTTCTAAGAGGTGTCGCAGTGAATCCAACAAAGTCCTTTCCTCCGTTATTGCATAGAGGCAACTTACTTTCTCTTTGACAAATCAGGTCGCTCATTCCAGATGTCCAATAATCCCTTTTTCTGCCTATTCATTCAGTAGTTTGATAAGCTCAAAGTGGACAACCTCTACATCCAATGTAATGCAGCCATTGTTGTATCTTCCAACAGAAGCATTCCTTCCTGGGTACTGGTAGGCCAGCTTAGCCCAAAGCAGCAGAAGAAAAAGCAAAATTTCATTATTAGGGGGAAAAAGAAGGAAAACAATCATTTTATATTGGTCTGTGAATCAAAATATTCCAGCACTTTGGTCTTATAAACAATTTCCCAACTGGGGTTGTAGCTAAATTCTGCCTAGGCCTTTTCACTCCTCTGTCAGGCCAGCTCCATTTGGACAATTGAGTGCTTTACAGGACAGAGGCGTTCCATGAGTTTGGGCCCCACCTCACTTCTTTTGCCACAAAATAAGTCCCTTGGTTATAAACATTGTTGAGTAGGATACCATGATTATAAAGAAGACCTTGAGTGGTCTTCTGACAGAGGTGCTGCAGAAACATTTCAGGCAAAGAATATTTCAGGCAGTTCTATACCCAGCATATCTGTTACATGTGAGTCCCATACAGCCCCCTCCAAGATATGAAGCGTCTGTCCACTGCTTTGCCACTTGAATAGATTCTTGCCCTTCCCGAATCTGTTCTCTTATCACCAGGAATTCACCCTTCAGGCAGCATGTTCTAGGCTTTGAGGGCTGTTGTTTCAGAGCTGGGCTCAGCAATAGGTAGCAGAGATAGAAGATTTGGGAATGGGGAGCTGGAGAGAGACGGATGGGCCTGAGTATATTTGTTTCTGATCACATATAGCATATATCTGCAAGTCAATCACTTTAAAACCATTTGCGATGTTTCCTTCAAAGTTTCATTTAGCCTGCTGAAACTGCAGATTCTCTCCCTTCCTTTCAGTGGATAACTGAATTATTTAAAGACTAAGTGGAGACAATTTTGTGTATCTTTGGCAAAATTCTGTGAAATGAATTCTTGTCAGATAGACTTCTTTAAAGATTATAATTGTGTGGCAAAATTGAGTTAAACAGGTTTAACACTCTTGGAAAAATTCTCAGAAACGAATTCTTGTCAGATAAAGCTCTTCAAAGATTAAAGAAAAATTGTGTGGTAAAAATTTAGCTTAAGAGGTTTAACACCTTCCTTCCGTTTCCCAGGCCTCCATTTGAGTTTATTGGCCAGCTGGTTATGAAGGGTACTGCTCCTATGGGGCTCAGTATCTAAAATCTACGAGTTGTGAGTTCTGCTTTCCATTCCTAGCTGTGTCACAGAATCTCTGGGCAACGCCTGAGTGCCTGTTACTTCCGAGTTTCCTTTACATCACATTCCCAACACAATGATTATTCTGTTGCCCATGGCACTCAAAAACATGTAATGTCTTCATTAGATAATGTTCATTATAAGCAGAAGATAAAGATTGCATTAAAAACCAGATCCAGAAAGAGGAAACAATTCAGGTCCAGATGAGATTTGTCATCATTCTGGCAGTGAGATGGTCGCAGGAGATGGTGACTGTATCTTTAGCAAACCTGGAGCCACAACTCCAGAGCAACCTCAGGTCTGGCTCAGTCGCACCTCCCTCACCTTACCCACCAGTTTGGCTCTAGTATCTATAATACTTATGTCCTCCTGCTTCCCATCCTGGAATTCTTGATGTGCCCATTTGAATATTTTCTTATTTTTGGTGGAATTTTCAATATTTCCTTGAATTAAAAAGTAAGTGTTTTTTCTTTTCTTTTCTTTTCTTTTTTTTTTAAGAAAATGTGGAAAGTACAGAAAAGCATATAGCAGGGTCCAGTCCCTTGGTTAGCATTTTTGGTATAAAGATATCCAATCTTTTTTAGTTCATAAGTATGATTATTTTCCTATTACCATATAGTGTATACAATTTAATAATAGTTTATTTTACCTAACTGTATATCCTGGCTAAAAATAAACTATGCCAATCATTTTTCTATGGTCCTAGATGTTCTCTGGTAAAGAATTTCTGGTGATTCTATACTTTTTCATTGTATGGAAATGCTATAATTTAGTAAGTCAGAGAGTTGAGGAAAAAAAAAATCTGTAGGCAAGCAGCAAAAGCCATCCCTCTGGAGTTATTGGAACACAGAAATATTCCACCCAGTTCTTTCACATACAGGAATCCCCGAAGGAATGATTTTTGTGTGTGAAATGGTTATAGTTGTCAGTCATTTATCCTCCATGTCATGGTTTCTGTGCTCTTTCCAGGTTGTTAGGGGGTGACTATGGACTCCTATCAAATGAAATGTCTACTATGTATTCAATATGAGGCAGTTTGTAATTCTCTCAGTCTGTTGCTTGCCTGTCTGAGAAGGTTAAGCAAATCTTAGTGAGCTCAAAGGAAGTGGGCTCGGCATCCAGCCCTGGAAGTGCACCGCAGACATGCCTGGGGCCCCAGATCCGCACACAGGCAGATTAGACTTCTACATAAATACATTCATCTTGATTGTCACATTCCACCCAGGGTGACACCTACATGCATAAAAATGGCTCCAAGCCTGGCTTTCAGAGCTGTTTGCCACCTCTGTTGCTTTTTAACCACACAGCTCAGAGGCTTTTTCTTTATTTTTTTTTTTGGGGGGGTGTCTGTCTATCAAAGATGACTAAGGGGCTGGAAGAGTTGATTTATAAGGGCAGATTAAGAAAACTAAATATTTACAACTTGCCTGACAGCCCAGGGGAAGATATTAGAGCTGACTTCTGGGCTCAAATCATGAAGGAGACATAGTTTTGCTTTTACCAGTAACTCAATTTTGTTGTTGTTGTTGTTAGGTGCCTTCGAGTCAGGTCCAACTCATAGTGACCCTCATAGGGTTTTCAATGGTTGATTGTTTTGGATTGCTTAGGGAATGGGCTGCCAGGCCATTCTCCCATTTTTGTGGTGCTGGGAATTGAACCCAGGGCCTCGAGAGAGTGCTAAACCCCAGCCCAACTAGATTTTAGAGACATCTAAATTCAGCGAAAATTTTCTGAGGATGATATCACTTATGCTAATTAGTTGACTATGTCAGTTAGAAAATGAATTTAGCAACTAGTAACAGAAACTTGAAGTAACAGTTGCTTAAGTAATAAAGGTTTCCTTTTCTATCCTGTGATACAAAGCCCAGAAGCATATTGCCGGGGACTGCTGTGCATCTTTACAATGTGGTCAGTGTGCTGGAGCCCTTTTATCTTTGACTCCATTATTCTCAGCACTGACTTCCATTCTCAAGGTCACTTGATATTTGAGAAGAGCTAACACAGCTCAGCTGCTGTGGCTACATTCCAGAAAGGATGAAGGCAAAAGAGGTCTTTGCCAGCTAAGATTGCTCTGGAGAGTTTTCTGTGAGCTCATCTGATTTCAGTTCACATGTCTCTGGGCACCACGTGTGCCAGAGGGGCAGAGACATTTAGTGGGGTTTTTTGTTGTTGTTGTTTTTGTTACATTTTGTTTAAGTTGGGCACATCACTGACTGACCCCAGCAATGTAAGAAGGAAGACATGGAATAATGAGTATTAGGTAGGAAACTAGTGGTTTCTATCAGGATAATTCACTTCTTGAAGATTCTATGAAATACAGTAACATTTACTGTGGGACTATAAGAGTCTATTTGTAAAAGGAGCTCACTCCTATCTACTTAAATGTACTCATCATCACTTATCTGGGGTTGGTTCTAAATAAGTAGCCATCTCAATAGACCCCAAAATAATAATAGCTAAACTTATTAGCTCTTTCCAAGTCCCAAGAACTGTGTTATGCACCTAAAAGCATCACTTGAATGATTTGCTTCAAAATACTTGGGAGTCCCAGGGGGTGGGGAGGACAGGACAGGGGAAACAAGGTTCAAAATGAGTTGGTAATAGCTGAATTAGGTGGGGGATACATGAGGGTTTGTTTGTTATACTCGTCTACATTTATAATTATTGAAAGGTATTCCCAATAAAAAGTTTGAAAAATCACCTTATAGCATCCTTGCATTACTTCAGAGAACATCAGTACTTCTACAGCATTACCCCCATATCCAGTGTTCAGGGAAGTTAAGCAGTATCACACAGCGAGTAAGTGGCAGATTCAGGATTCAAACCCAGGATATCCTGATTTTGAAGCCTGTGATCAAATCCTTGATACTAAAAGAAAGTAGTATGAGCATCATCTGGCAACTAGTTAGAAATGCAGCATCTGGAGCCTCACCCCACAACATTTTACAAGACCCCAGGTAAGGTTTATGAGGACACTGAAGCTTCATGTGCTCAGTCCCCTGTACTATATTGCCCCTCTAGCCATGACTTACCCACATCAGTCAATCACTTGTGACTTTACCTTTTAAAAAGTTAACCCTCAGACTAGGCAAAGTGGTGCACATCTGTACTTTCAGTGACTTGAGAGGGAAGGCAGGAGGATCATTGAGTTCAAGGCCAGAGGCAGCCTACATGTCTTAGACCCTGACTCAAAATTTAAAAAAAATTAAAATGAGCTGGGGGTGCAGCCCAATGGTACATTACTTGGAAAGTATATGTGAGGCCCTGGGTTCAACCCCAAGTACTACCAAAAAAAAAGGAACCATCAGTTGAAAAAAGTTTAATCATGAGTCATGACTTGGTAGCTTAACCATAATTAATGAGCATCTAATTCACAATAGTTTCAACATTGAGTGTCCAGTGTAGTGCTAGGTATTAAGTGCCTGTGTGTCAATTAAGCACCTTTTTGACTATATTTCAATGTTACTAGTCACTGCTTGCTTAAAACTTAATTTAGCTTATTCCATTTAAATAAAGCACTCATATCTTCTCAGTTAAGGTGTTTTGAATTTTTAAAAGCCTTGGGACTTACAGAAAACTCAGGAACCTCTTCTAACCCCCTCTATCATCAGTTCTGCTAACCCACCATGTGTAATTTTTCTGAAAAGACATGAGTTTTCTTCCCACTGTCCTTAGTAAACTTTCACATTTTGGCCCTCTCTCCTTTTCAAAGAAAGATAGCTGTGAAAATTATGCAGCCCGAGTGCCAGCTTTGCCACTTGTGTGTCATGTAGGCAAAGCAGTTCACTTTCTCAGGCTCCATTTTCCTCATCTCTGGATCTCTAGAGTCTCTCCCAGCTCTGTCCTTTGTAACCACATATAACTTGATTTTTCAACCCCTAAAAACATTTCAAGGATGATGGGCTCTGTATGAAACCTGCCTGAATATATTTTTCTAGTTAGTAAACCCTAGCCCTGATTTCTACTGGTTTCTCATTCCCAACAATGAATACCTTAAAGTTTAGAGTTTACTTGCCTCAGATCCTTCCTTTTTTTTTTTTTTTTTTTTTTTTTTTTTTTTTTTTTTTTTTTTTTTTTTTTTGTGGTACTGGGGGTTGAACCCAGGGCCTCGCACCTGCATGCTTTGCAAGTGCTGGACCACTGAGCTGTGTACCCTCCTTTTGTTTTTTTTGTGTTTTTTTTACTTTTTGAGACAGGGTGTCGCTCCTGGTCTTGAACTTGCGATCCTCCCACCTCCACCTCCTGAGCCGCTGGGATTACAGGCATGCACCACCACGTGTGCCCGGCAGATCCTTCTTTTAATAAGTAAATGAATGTAATCTGTCATGCATCTTAGATGTAGCAGGCTCTCTTGAAGAAATTGGTTCTTCTTTGCTTTTGAATATTTTTTAATATTTTCTAGCCACCAGCTTAACTTGGTTGTTTTATTTTTACTGTACTAAACTGCACACCATGCACATATTTGGCACCCTAAAGTGTTCATCAGTGTCCAGAGCTGAAGAAGCAAGAAAATAACCTACAAGAGGGCAGCCTAACAGCCATCCCCAGGGACCATCCCTGTGTAATTCAGGGCTACACTGGTTCCTGCTAAGGTATCACCTTCGGGTCACTTCATTCTCCTTCTATGAACTTTTTCTTTTACCAGAATAATTTTAGGCAGGCATATGATCGTTTATCACAAAATTAAACTTTGGAAAAAGAATGTGCTGTGAAATAGTGATTGTAACAGTCACTGTGCTTGTTGTTGTTGTTGTTAGGTATCTGACTCATAGCGACCCTCATAGGGTTTTCAATGGCTGACTGTTTTGGGATTGCCTTGGGAGTGGATTGCCAGGCCCTTCTCCCATTGTCATTGTGCTAGACATGCCATAAAAAGTATTGCCCACATTTACCATGCCATAGTGAAGCTGTGTTTTGATTTGCTTTTCAGGGCAGCCTTTGGCAAGGAGTCTGAAGTTTTAATTGGGAACCTGGGTGATAAACTAATCCCTCCGCAAGACATCCTCCGTGACGTCAGTGACCTCAAAGCCTTGGCCAACATGCATGAAAGCCTGGAATGGTTGGCAGCCCGGACCAAGTCAGCTTTCTCCAATCTTTCTACATCGCAGAGTGAGTTTCTGGTAGGGCAGTGATTGTGGGGACAATTGATGAGCTAGTCTGAGTGCTGTAATTTGAACTGTGAGTATGCATGGTGCATGTTCCAAATTGTCAGCAGATCTGTGCTACAATTCTGTTTGTGTTGCATCTCTCTCACTTTGTGACTCTAGGGAAGGAACTGTGTGGGGTGTGGGAAGCTAGGTAAGACTCTTGTTAACGTGGCTTGGTATTAAACCCTACAAACATAAAATCTTGTAAAACTGAACCACTGTGTCTCCAAAACAGAAAGCAATACCTTTTGTCCTCCTTCCAGTAACTTCTCAAGGGCAAAAACTCAGAGCTCACTGCTGAATGTATGGCTGCATTCTCATTTTAACTTGATATACATATAAAGTATCTAAAGAGAGAATAATAAAAGGGATTAAGGTGCTAGAAAATAGAGATAATGAGGACAACAAGTATTCTGGAAAAGAGATGGCTAAGAGATAACAGTTATAAGTTTCAAGAAAATTAAGGAACAGGATATGAAATAAAAATGGGAAGCTTCTTTTCTATCAAAGACCAATGACTCAGAGAAAAGTAATATGAAAATTTTAGGGCATATAAACTTTAGTAACTATAGAATAAATAGGGAGCCAGAGTGTAGCTCAGTTGGTTGAGTGCTGCTCTGCACTCTCTGAAGCCCTGGGTTCGATCCTCAGCGTGACAAATATGGGAGAAAGACCTAGCAGCCCACTCCTGAAACAATCTCCAAACAATCAGCCATTGAAAACCCTATGAATAGCATAGGAGCACTGACATAGTGCCAGGCATGGCACAGTGTCGAGGAGTGTTTTCATTCTGTTGAACATAGGGTTACAATGAGTTGGACCTGACTCAACAGCACCTAACAACAACAATATTTAAAATCATTACTTCAGGGGTATGTATGATACAGTTAAAATAGAATCCAGGAAAAACTGAGATGAAGAAAGAATAGAGGAAAAGTCAGGATTAGATGTATGAACAGAGAGTTGTAAACAGAAGAATAAAAAGCAGAATATCAGCAGGAAGAAGAAAGCAACAGAATCTTCTATGAATGTCATATTAGGAGTAGCTCTGAGATTATTATTAGGAAGAAAATGCTTACATTATTTGGACTGTGAACTACAGAGTAAGTTATTTATTATCATTGTCCTTTGAGATGTTTTTATTACTTGATTAACCATGATCCCAGCCTAGAGATAGAAAAGAAGCAGATGAAATTCACAGGGGTAAATTGTTCCCCAAAGTACAGGTCAATACCTGGGATCTAAGAGGTTTTTCAGAAGTTCACTGTGTGTGCAGTCTTGCACTACAGTCCTTATCCCAAGGGCCAGGGCAGCATGGGGAGAAGGGATAGAAGGAGAGGGCTTCTGAAGGAGACTGTATAAGAACCTTTGGCTTTATTATCTTAAACCTTTGCTTTAAGAACCTTGAAGTACTACTTTCTAGTTATACTTTTATTTTTGTACCTTTTATTTAAAATATTTTTATCTGATGATGAAATTATACATGTTTACTCTCAGAAATCTATAAGAATAGAAAACATTTGTACCTACTAAGGGTAGTTCGGGCTCATTATTACATTTGAGCAGACTCTACAGAGCTATCTTTGAAAGGCCTCTCAAACTTTATAGTCTCATAATAACAGGCAGTTGTATCAGCAGCAATAGTATAAATTATCATTTTTATCTCCCAGACCCACACCGCTCTCCCTCCCACCAAAAAGGTTAGAACCAATTTTCTCTTTGCTAATTACAAACAGCATTATAAAGGGACCAGATGCCTCTTGTCTGGGTTTCCTTTCGCTCTTGCACATGCAGTAGGTTTCTTAGTGATATTTAGAGGAAATCTTCTCGTTTAGTGGACCAACAATGTCTAATACTTAATAATACAATCTCTTATTTCAAACAGTACAGCATTCCAAATTTCTGTTCTGTTCCTTCTCCAAGGGCTCCACAAAGCAATATCATTTATAACCTCTATAGCAAGCCCTTGAATGATTCAGACAGGCTAACTTGGTATCAACTGTTTTTGAAAGGAGAAAGATGCTCTCTGAGTTATGCTTAACTTTGTAATTGCGCAATTTAGCTGTTGTGTTTGTGTCACTAAGAGTACCCAGTAGAGATGATATCTAATTCATGTCTTTAATCATCTCTGTTATTCTGACAAATCTCTCTTCTATCATGCCCATTAACACTCTGTCTTATGTGCTCAGTTCCATTTTTCTAATATACATTGTACCCTCTCAGTTCCTGTCAGGGTGATTATTCCACCCAGTGAGTGATTTAAGTGACTGTCAGCATTTTGACGATCAGTGCAAAACCCAAGTGAACTGTAATCACTACTTTGGGTGTCTTTGCTAAAACAAAGCATCAAGCAAACCTGGCTTATCCTGCCAACAACCAGCCCAGCTCACCCACTCTTGCCTGCTATGAACTTCCAGAAGAAGTGCCCACTGATATTTATTATTTGAACAAAGGAGGAGATTCTCTGGTAGTGGGTTACTTTGATTGCTCTGTGTCAGTGTGACTCTATAAAGGAAATAAGGGACAGCTCCTTATTACTATCTTGAAAAGTGAACCACATGATTGCTACAACTAAAGCATTTCAAACTCTGGAGATGGAAATAGCATGCAGAGAATGCTGGCCTTTCCTCCAACACTTATGGATGTTTAGCAGGAAGGGAAAATACTGTAGATAAGCTTTTAGAAGTGTTTCTTTTTCCACATCCTGATAATGATTTGGTGTGGTAAATGTCATGTTGGATTAAACTTAAGAAGCTATAAAGGTAACGGGCTAGGTAATGTTGCAGACAGTTATTTTCCTGGTAGAATATTTCTTCAGGTAGTGCAACAGGATTCTCATCCACCTGAAACATTTCATGTCATCCTGAAGAGAGAGTACCGCATGTTAGTGGCAGGGTGTATTTGGTCATGCACTGCCCAGGAGATTAGAGTTAATGATATTTTCAAAAGTAATTTCTCTATTTCTTTTATATTTACCTAAATGTCACTCTTCCTCCTTTACATGCAAAAGGGTCTCCTCCCCTCTTCTAAATCCGGACTACACAAGGGCCTGCTTCTTCTTTTGTGCTAATCCAGTCCATAGTTGCTGTTCCACTTGCCGATATATTGTCCCCCTCAACCTTTGCTACCCCAGACCCCCTTAAGAGTCTTTCAGTTGAAAGGTACAAACTAATTGAAATAAAACAAATTCACCGAGTCATAAAAAATGATCCATCAAAGGCCATCAGGTATGTCTGGATCCAGGCACTTCCAAGATACTTTCAGGTCACAGACCTGTTTATGTACTTCCTTTCTATCTATCTCTGGGTGCTTTCAATCTCAGGCAACCACTTTCCTGGTGACAACAGTTTTGGCCACCAGCAGTTCCCAGATAACTTGATCTCAGGGAAAAAAAAAAAAAAAAAAAAAAAAAAAAACTTTTGTCAAATGCTCCAAAAACTACCCCAGAGAAGACTTGGAATGACCAAGCTTGACCTTCTCTGAGGGGTCATTCTGATTCTCTTTGAATCCCAATACCAACTAAGTCTCTGTCTGCCAGTCCCACCTCTAGAATATCTTTAAATTCAGGATCTGTTTTAACAGGCATGCTTTTGCTGCCAGCATTTAAAGCAGAATCACATTTAGCATGTAGTATTCACTCTGTGGATTTATATGTTATTGATCACAGTTTCAGTGAAGGTATAAAATATCTGCTCTTTGTAATATATGCTTTTGTAAGAATCCTAAAGACTCTGAAATTGTTATAGTTAAGGGAATTCTCAGAGCACAGTATAACCTACATAAAAATTCCTAGATTAGGTTTCAGTTATACCATTAATGACTTTCTTTGGCATTTTATCCTTTTATTTAAAGATACTTTGCTTTTATTTACATAATTAAATTTGTTTTTTAACTAATACATAAAAAATTTTACAGGGCACTATGAAGTTTCAATATATGCCTACATTATGATTGTTTCAATCAGGTTAAACTTATCTGCTCAGACATATATTATTTCTTTATGGTGAAAACACTTAAAATCCTTTCTTCTAGCTTTTTGGAATATACAATATATTATCTATAGTCACCTTGCTGTGCAGTAGCACACTAGAAGCTCTTCCTCCTATTTAACTATAACTTAGTACCCACTGATTCAATCTTTCTTCATCTTTCCCTCTCCTTCTATCTTTCACAGCCTCTGCTAACCACCAACTCTCAACTTCTATGAAACCAACCTTTTTAGGTTTCATATATGAGTGAGATGATGTGGTTTTGTCTTTCTGTTCCTGGCTTATTTAATTGAGCATAATGATCTTCAGCTCCATCAGTATTGTAGCAAATGACAGGATATTCAATTGAAAGCTGGATGTTGAATAAGGGAGACAGGAAAAGATTTGATCCTTTCAATGATGGTGCTGGCGAATGTTGAATATACCACAGACTACCAAAAGAACCAACAGATTCATCCTAGAACAAGTGCAACCGGAGTACTCCTTGGAAGCAAGGATGGCCAGACTGTGTCTTACTTATTTTGGACATGTAGTCAGAATGGGCCAATCCCTGGAGAAGGACGTCATGTTTGGAAGAGTGGCGACACAACGAAAAAAAGGAAGACCCTCAACTAGATGGATTGAGATTGTAGCTACAATGGGATTAAACATAAAAAGTCTGTATGCCTGAAACAGAACCACAGAGTGTTTCATTCTCTTGTACATAGGATCGCTATGAGTCAGATCCAATTTCATGGCACCTAACAAGAAATAACATATATACTATATTTTCTTAATCCATTCACCAGTTAATAGACCCTTAGGTTGTTTAGGTTGTTTCCATTTCTCTTCTTCACCGTTTTTTTGTTTTGTTTTGGTTTGGTTTGGTTTTTTTGTTTGTTTGTTTTGTTTTGCTTTGTTTTTTTGGTGGGGGGGGGGTAGGGGCATTAAACCCAGGGCCTTATGCATACTTCGTAAGTGTTCTACCACTGGGCTTTACACCTCGCACATTTTTTATTTTTTATCTTGAGACAGGGTCTCACTAAGTTATACAGGTTGCCTCTGGCATCAAACTTGAGATCCTCCTGGCTCCAGCTCCCAAGTCTCACATTACAGACATGTGTCGCTGTGCCTGGCTTGGTTCCATTCCTTGACTATTATGAATAGTGTTGCAGTGAACGTGAGAGTGCAGAGTCTCTTAAACTCACCAATCTCATTTCCTTTAGATATATGCTCAGGAGTGGGATTGCTGAGCCATTTAGTAGCTCAGTTTTTAATTTTTGACAGACCTCTGTACTGTTTTCAATAATAGTTTTATTAATTTACATTCCTACCAACAGTGTGCAAGGGTTCCCTTGTCCACACTTCCTTGCCAGCACTTGTTACCTTTTGTCTTTGTGATCATAGCCACTCTTACTGGAGTCAGGCAATATTTCATTGTGATTTTGATTTACATTGCCTTGATGTTTAGTAGTGTCGTGCATTTTTCACATACATGTTGGCCAGAATTTTCTTCTTTTAAGAAATGCCTATTTAGATCTAGTGCCCATTTTTCAATCAGGTTACTTGCTTTTCTTTGTTTGTTTTTTCCCTATTGAGTTTTTGGAGTTCCTTGTATAGTCTGTGTACTAACCCCTTGTTCTTGTTGTTGTTGTTGTTGTTGTTGTTGTTGTTGATGTTGTTGTTAGGTGCAGTCGAGTCGGTATCCAACTCATAGCGACCCTCTATACAACATGGGAAACACTATTGTCAGTGCTTCTCTGCTTTTCATAGGATTTTCAATGGCAGATTGATTTTGGGGAGTGGGTTGCTGGGTCTGTCTCCCAAGCCTACAGCACCTGGTGTTCCCGGATAGTCTCCCATTCAGGTACTAACCAGGCCTGACCCTGCTTAGCTTCCGAGATCTGACGGGATTGGACTCCACAGGGCTACGACTGCAGGCAACCCCTTGTTAGATATTGTTATTATTATTGTTGTTGTTAGGTGCCATGGAGTCAGAGTCAGACTCATAACGACCCTATGTACAACAAATGAAACACTATTGTTACTGCTTCCCTGCTATTCATAGGATTTTCAATGGCTGATTGTGTTTTGGGAGTGGATTGCTGGGTCCTTCTCCCAAGCCTACAGTACCTAGTGTTCCCAGGTGGTTTCCCATCCAAGTACTAACCAGCTCTGACCCTGCTTAGCTTCTGAGATCAGACAGGATCTGACACCACAATGGTACAGCTGTAGTGTTAGATGTATAGTCTGCAAATAATCTCTCACGTTTTGTAGGTGATCTCTTCACTCTATTGATTGTTCCCTTTGCTGGGCAAAGGTTTTTTGTTTAATGTAATCCCACTTGTCTATTTTTGCTTTTGGTGTCTTGTCCAAAATGTCCTTGCCTATGCTAATGTCCTGAAGCATTTCCCTTGTATTTTCTTCTAATAGTCTCATGTCTTTCATTTAAATCCTTAATTCATTTAGAGTTTTTCTCTGTAACTGATGAGAGGTAGCATTTTCCTTTCTTTCTTCTGCATGTGGATATCTAGTTTTCCCAACACCATTTATTGAAAAAACTATCCTATGTACTTTTAGCATCTTTATTAAAAATCAGTTGGCTGTAAATGCATGGATTTTACTTCTCCGTTCTCCATAAGGATGTATTCCTTTTAAAATTAGATTACATGGAACTGGAAGGAAGCTCAAGGGCTTGTTTAGCCTGTCTTGCCTTCTCAGAGAGGCTGTCCATTCTATTTTGGGTTTTTTGTTTTGTTTTGTTTGTTGTTTGTTTGTTTGTTTTGGTGGTACTGGGGGTTGAACCCAGGGCCTTACACCTGCAAGCTTTGCAAGGGCTGGACCACTGAGCTGTGCCCCCAGCCCCGCCCCCTTTTTTTTTAACTTTTTGAGACAGGGTCTCACTAAATTATACAGACTGCCTCTGGTCTTGAACTTGCGATCCTCTCACCTCCACCTCCCACCTCCCCAGTCACTGGGGTTACAGGCATGCACCACCACACCTGGTGCTTATTTTTGGTTTTGTAAAGACCTCTAAGAGTAGAGATTCTACAGCTTCCTCAATTATATACTGTATTTTACTATTTAAACAGACTTACTATTTAGGAGGTCATATGTTTTTATTAAAACTCCTTTGCCTTAGTCTAAACATTTTTCCTATGTTATGTTCTATTTAGAAATTAAATGGTATTTTCTCTTTAAAATGATTTCATGTACCAAAATCATTTCCCCGTTCCATACTTGCCCATCTCTGAATCTTAAGGACTTTTGGCCTGAAGGTCCCAGTCTCTGAGTCAAAGGCATCCAAATCTAGTAGGATTAGGAGCCCAGACAAGGCCCAGTTTCACCCACACTCTCTTGCACTGGATTTGGCTGTTGACCTTTGTGAATGTAGACTCGGCAATAGGTTCTTTTGGCATCAGGGTTATTCACACACCCTCCCCCTCAGTTCCTATTGAGGAAGTTCTTACTGAGTCCATATGCATAGATAGTAAGCAGTAATAGAAAGTCATACTCTAGTCTTTTTCAGTTTGTCCTCAGACTGAAGTCACAACTCCCTCTAACTTATAGAGCAGATAATCTCATAATTTTAGTCCTGGGACTGTTTCAAGAAATGCAGTATTAGTTATTTGGCTATTTATATACTTCTCTCTTAAAACAGAATTATTGCTAAGGAGCTTTGTTGTTGTTGTTGTTGTTAGGTGCGGTCGAGTCTGTATCTGACTCACAGTGACCCTACATACAATAGGCGAAACACTATTGTCAAGTGCTTCTCTGTTGTTCATAAGGTTTTCAATGGCAGATTGATTTTTGGGAGTGGATTGCCAGGCCCTTCTCCTGCTAAGGAGCTTAGAAATCACCTAATTCAACTTACGTATTTCACACATGAGAAAATTAAGGCCTCAGAATGGTCACACTGTATGTGTATGCTGTACTGGGACAGAAGCAAGTCTTCAAATTCTGTTTAATTTCCTCTCTACTACATCATTTTCTTGACCAAGATTAGAGCCATAACTGGTGCTCTTCATGGCATATTCCTATTAAACCATTTCAAGAGTGTGGTCATATTTTATTTTAATTGAGGCACTCTAATCCCTGTCTTTTACTCTTAATCATTTTTGATCATCATTTTCTTTTGGCTCACCATAATTTCTCTCTCTTAAATATGTGGGATTATTGCATATATCTTTTTTGAATTTCATCTAAGTTATAATAAAATATTTCTCAAGTTCATCACCGTCTATTTTGTGCCAAAAGTATTTTCTAACTTAGAAACTCTTTCTTACTATGCTATGTAATATATACTAGGTATTGGGCTGTCCTGTACAGTAGCCACTAGCCTTGTGTGAATATTTAAATTTAAATTAACTAAAATTAAATTAAAAACTCATTTTCTCTGTCATATTGCCCACTTTTCAAATGCTCAGTGGCACATATAGAACATGTTCATCATCACAGAGTGTTCTGTTAGATACTGCTATGCATCATCACCTATGTCATAGGTAAAGATTTAAAATAATGCCAAGGTTTAATACTTGGCCCTTGAAATATACTCAAAATGTCCACAAAGTTATGTCAAAACTTGGGTAATTGCCCACCCTCCAAATCATATGTACCCTGACAGAGATGTATGTTTTAGATCTAGCATTATCCAAAATGCTTTTCTATTGATATTTGTGGATGCTAAAGGGAAAAGGGTTAGTGATCAAATAGACTTGAGAGACATTAAAGGAAAAAAATCAAATCTAATTCTGCACTTTAAAACTTCTGAAATTTTTAGTATGTTAGTTATAGCAGTAAAATGTTTCTTAAACTTATTTTTTAGTGGAATTCTTCTGTCTCTGAGCATCTTATAATACCTTTTCCCCCATGAAACAACTTCTGGGCCACACAGTGCGATGCCCGTCTTTTATTTTACACATCCTTTATTTTTCCCAACAGTGCCAGGCACAGATGTTCCTCTGTTGCAATAATTTAATTTCGTATTATTGACAGCTTTGCACAACATCAGATGACTTCTTTTGCAATTTGGTTATTTTATTTGATTTTCATTTCTTTTTAGAAATGTTCAAGTCAACCAATATAAAATGACCATGATTTCCCTTTTTTGTTCATTTCAAATTTGCCTTCCATACTGACCCTCTTTTAATCATTGTATTTTCCTTACAATCATCAAAGATTGTAGCTACAGTATCCTAATACCACATCTCAATTCATGGGAGAATGCTAATATATCCATTATGGAGCTCTTGTAACTGACCTTTTTAAAAATAAGATTTGATTTCATAATATTTTTAGACAAAGTTACAAAGATACTACAGAGAATTCCTGTATCTTTCACACCTAGTTTCCTCTATTGCTAACATCTTACATTAGGATAATACATTTGTGGCACCTAGTGAGCCAATATTGATATATTACTATTATCTGAAATCTATAATTTAATTTTCTTAGCTTTTGTCTAATGTCTTTTTCTGTACTAGGGCCCATCCAGGGTATCACAATAAATTTAGCTTCCCTGTCTCCTTAGGCTCAACTAGACTGTGACACTTTCCTAGACTTTTCTTGTTTTTGATAATGTTAACAGTCTAGAGCTACCATGTGCAACTCACAGCTCATAGGGTGCACACAGCACATAGACTGCATACAGCCCAGGACAGCTAGTAATGCGACACCATAGTTTTATATTGTTCTCATTTCTCTACACTTTACAATAAAAATATTTCTTAAAAAGTCTTATCAGGTACACACTAACTATATTATATAATCTATGTGCAGCCCAAGAAAATTCCTCTTTACTCACTGTGGCCTAGAGAAGCCAAAAATGTTGGATTCCCCTGGTCTAGAGAAATGCTGTTGGTTGAGTATTTGTAGACTTCCCTTCAGTATGGGTTTGTCTGGTGTATTTTCATGATTAGTGTAGGCTTTTAGGGTTTGAAAAAGAAAACTGTAAGATATAGTGCCATTTTTATCAAATCAAAAGTACATGCCATCATGTAATTTATCATTGATGATGTTTTAGGGTTGATTTTTGTGCCTCCAATTCATTTGGTCCCTTCCAGACAGTTCCTTCTATATTCCAGACCAACTCTCTACTCACACCACAAACTGCTGTTTGTTTGTTTGTTTGTTTGTTTGTTTTCTGGTACTGGGAGTTGAATCCAGGGCCTTGCGCTTGCATGCTCTGCAAGTGCTGGACCACTGAGCTGCACCCCCAGCCCATTTTTTTACTTTTTGAGACAGGGTCCCACTAAGTTACACAGACTACCTCTGGTCTCGAACTTGTGATCCTCCTGCCTCCTCCTCCCAAGCCACTGGGATTACAGGCGTGCACCACCACAAATTGCTTTTGTGTGTTTATCTTTCAATGGCTCTTTTTTTTATCATAGCACATTTGTCTGTTATAAACCCAATGTTTGGACAGGTTAAATACTTGCAAAAAATGGTTACTCACCTAAAATAATTATGCAATTAATAAAGATTATAATTTTGTGGGTCTGAAAGTCTCCTAAGAGCTTCTGTTTTTACCCTGTGCCACTTTATTGGAGCCTACAGCTACTTCTTAGTTGTCATGTGTACTGAATACCCCTCAGTAAATATACAAAGCCATATTACTTTCAAACAAAACCATATTGACGTACTCACTAAAAATAATCATTTTAACTCATTTCACTAGATTGTAATGTGCAATGTTGAATTAAAATATGTTTACAAGTAAAAGTTACTTTTTGAGATACATTCTTTCTGAGCAACAGCTCTCAAAGTTGGTTGTACTCCTGTTGTAATCAACTGGGGAGCTGGGTTCTCCTCCCAGAGAGTTTTGATTTAATTCTTCCAAGGTATGACCGGGGAATCAAGTTATACTCTGAACTAATTGAATCACATTGAGAACCACAGTTCTCAAGGAGTGGTTGTCAACCTTGTCTTATATCAGAAACACCTCTGCTTTTTATCATCTACCAAGGTAATTTCAACAGCCAAGGTTGAGAGCCACTAAATAGAACCCTTAAAATTTTATTCTTCTATTTCTGTAGCCCTTTAAAATGCTTTGCAGTTATTTTGCCAGTTCTTCTCAGATGCATGGGGTTTACATGATTTCCCATTTTATGGACAAGAACACCAGCCACAGAGATATCATACTTAGGTCTTTGCACAGTCGGCACAATAACCCACTTCCTGTTAGCAGTTGTTAGATAGCCCAATAGTCACCCAAATCTGATGACAAATGAAAACATTCCTCTTACCCTTCTTGGCCTAGCTAAATGAGAAGGGCACAAGGAATCAGTGCAATCAGGGCTTCTCTTAACACAAAAGGCTGCAACTGCCAAACCTATTGAATAAATATGGAAGTGTTTACCAGTCAATTATATCACTGAAAATAAAGATCCAGGTGGCTGTTCACTCCATTTCCCATGTACGTGGTTGTGTGGTGTACCAGGATGTTTTTATGCATTGCCTACTATGATTTAGATTTAACATTTCCGAAAATGGTATTTGAATTTTCTCATGCTAGAGCTCATTATCTTGAACTTTTTGTGCCTTGATAGTTAACAGAAAATAAGATACCAATGTCCCTGCTATTTTTCTGCCTTGGCACACATGTGAATAAAAATTTATATACCCAAGACCCATGGGAAATTGCTCTGTTTTAGGTTTGCTTTTGTCAAACCATTAGACCTGAGTTGTCTTTGTCATAATTTCATCTGATTCCTTTTAATTAGAACTCTGTGTGGTAATTCCTCTCCCCCTTC